>JABCKK010015870.1:2900-68282 GCA_018221785.1 Calocybe gangraenosa
GCTAACTATGTAAGTATGTAAGTACTGTATACCCAACAAATACTGATGGGTGATGGGACGATGGGGCGACGATGGTGATGATAGGGTGGTGGAATGAACCAACCGAATGAGAAGTTTAGTTTTATAATACATGATACAGTACAGATCCAAATCCTCGTCAAGATCATGGGTCAGGGGTCGCAAAAACGGCGCATGTCCAGGGAAAAAGTCTACATTTAGATAGACGCCTCTTCCAGAGTATAAAAATGGTGGTTGTCAACTTTCTGTCGCAAGGGTACTGAAGGCTGGTATTCTGAGCTGCTAGAACAAAATTTTACATAAAGGTCTCCTCATAACAGTAAGCTTCTCCGCGCTCTTGATGTTCCATGTTAGATGATAAGTAGTAGTACATAAAACCAGATAAGCCAGTAAAACATCCACGTTTGCCATTACCAAGCTGAAGGCCTATATACACCCGCCCATCAGCCACTATCGAGCGCCGTCGTCAATTGAGAAAAACGTACCCAAATGTCTCACCCGGAGCAAGCGGCCTCACGGGTGTACCATTGTAATCTGCACCCACGAAAGGAACCTGCGAAGCAAAGTCGCAAATTGAGTGGTCGAGCATTTAGTCAGTAGATAAAACTCTTAACTGTGTTTCTAGATAAGCAAAAAAGAATTCAATTCAGCCAACCAGGTGTTATTTTAGATTTGAAATTGTGTACTTACCCCCACCATGCCGAAAGGGTTGTCAACCCGATCTGCACAGAACTCGTCAATGATGACACAGGTTCGATGACTTCCGCACTCACTTTTCCGTTTTCAGGGAATTGAAGGCTGTAAGGGTGTGTATGTATTCAAGGAATCTCTAAGGCAAAAAAAAAGAAAAGAAAGACACGTACGCGAAGAAGATGAAAAGGATTGACACAGCTACACCTGAATCTAACGCAGCCGATAGAACGTCTATATAACTTCTTAGCAAAAGTGTACCAGTATGCGACGGCACTTGATTTACAATTGTACTTTGTCCACCAGGAGAAGTGGCGCCTGAAAGAAATCGGGGCGGGTCAGCTTATCTCTGTCTTCTCGCCGCAAAAGTGATGACGAACCTCCTGATTAGATATTGGAAGATGAATCCAACAGCCCTAGATTCGCTATTAGCACTATTAGCTAATGAGAATTTACGAACTACTCACGCCCATGGTACATAGTTTATGGCAGTTGCAGGAGGGATGAGACCCGTGCCGTTAAAGATAACAGGGCTATGGCATTTAACATCCTGGTCTAAGAGTATTAAAGTGGACTTACAAACTAAATGAAATAAGCCAAAGTTGATAGAAGAGTTTACATCGAGTTCACGTACTTGATATACCGTAGGAAGCTGTTTGGGTATCTCTTGCTCAACAACCATGGTATAAATGGGGCGACGGCACCAATGAGGAAGAAGAAAACGAGAGCTGTATAACAACCGATTAACCATGAAATAGGTTATATGCGCCTATAAGCTTTCACATACGACTGCAAAGCCATATGTATGAACGAACTGTTCGAGGGAATGATATCTTTAAGACGTACTAGTAGGTTTGCCCTTTCGAGAATTGCAGGCCGGGACCAATGACACCTAAGGCAAAAGTTTGGGTTAATCGGGTTTCGCCTTGATAGACCCCAACCCACCCCACTATAGAAACGGTCAACATGTTAAAAGATTGGGCGAGTAGTAAGGCCTACAATGATACTAGCAGTGCCAAACACCTCCGTGCTTGGGCATATGAAACTATAACAGTGTCTTTAGAACGACACAGCTAAATAATGAGACCATCAATTACCCATCTCTTTGGTCCGGGGTACACATGCCACTGAAACCATTTCGTGAGCAAAGTGATGACGAAAACTAGATTGACCGCGCATACTCGATATTGGTAAACATCCATGCTTGTACACCAAGTTGTGTAGTTCCGGCGATTATAGTTGCAAGAACCTGCGACCGATTTAGCATAAGAGTTGACATGAGTGAGAAGCCGACTTACCTGAGACTTAAACATAATTCGGGGAGGGACTAGGGGACACCAAATCAATAAAGAGAAGTTTTTCTATGAATGAGAACCTTCCAACCTTTCATATAGTGACCGAGCTTGAAATCCGAGGTGAAGGAGAGTGCTTGAGCCATTGTCTGCGTAGACAAGGTTAGTATCTGGTGCTCCAACCATGTTAGAGAGAACAACCATACAATATAACCCCAAGTCTTAAACAACATCATGGCTACGGGACGGCCAGGAAGAGCATATCTGTTTGAACATCAGTAAAGCTGCTTCCTGTCATCTGAGAAAGCGACTTACCCAATGATGAGTTCTGTGATTACACTGGAGGAAACCTTGCTCAAGTGAATATCAAATAAGAAAGACTATAGAGCTTACTTCAATCCAACTTGCTGGTTAGTAATTGCCTGAATCATCCCAATTGGGATGACATATGTGAAAGCTTATCAACCGATGAGTATCATATTTGGCTTTAGGGAATTCGATCGATTTACCAATGACAAGGGCCAGGACGAACGCCCACACTGGCATTTCACTGACTACCGTCATCACCATGAATTTTCAGACAAAATAGTGGGCTAACCTAGGCCATACTTCGATGCTGATGATACCCACAGCGAACATGCTCAAAAAGACGATAAGATACCACCATTCAGGAACTAGCCGTCACTAATGAGACTGATAAATGCTGGGACAAGCTGAATAAGACACCACCTTGTGGATACCGTGACATCAACCGAGCATGGATATCTGGTTGTTCGCTCAGTGCACGACGCGACTGAATCCAGATTTGTTTACGGAAGTAGAGGAATGCGTGTACCAGCGTCGCTGATTAAAGGTTTAGTTAGAATATATCCCTATCGTAGACTAATTAAGATTACCTGTAATCGATGCGAAAGACAGCCTAGAAACCGATCAGCTGTGTTTAGAAAGAAGAACGTCACCCGTCTTACCCATATGTAATGGCGAAAGTCGTACTAATTCGGTATATGAGTTAGAATCTTCCGGTTAGGAGTGAAAAGATACTGACGAGAGGAACAACGGACTGTACTTGTGATAGGCATCCAGGTCTATGGTGGAATCCGGTTTAAGTATTCGTGTCACATCATAAGTTTTCATTTGATTGTCGTATGAGATCCTCGATGATATTCTGCGCCCCGAGTTAATCAGGATCACATCCCAGAGAAAGGAAACAAAGACATACGGCATGTATAAACCGTACCAAGTATTGGTGAACTGCAAAATATTAACAAAGAGTTTTCAATCAATAATAGGATACCCATACATGTAAAACCGGGCAGAGGAACCCTGTAGCGTTGTTAATAACGGGGTGCGGGTTTACAGTGGTTTTATTTACGCACAGAAGAAAAACACAAAACCGGCAAATATATTGGCCTCAGCCCACCCTATAGAGAGCGATGAGGAAGTATAACACAAATTAACCATGAAACATCGCACATGGTGTCGCCAAAGGGGATCCAATGTATCTGAAAAAAAACTGGAATCAACCAAAATGTCTACTAAATTTATCTTGTGGGAACACTTACGCAATCTGGCTCCAATCAAATGTGATCACAGACATACCCTACTTTATTTTTGAGAAAAAACACCAAACATCAAGTTCCATTGTCAATACAGACCATTCCGTGAACATATCTAGAGAGGAAGGAGGGTTTAGCGAGTTACTCGGCTAGATTGATAAATGCTACAGACCCGAAGAGTGCAGCAATAGCTGCGCAAGGTTGATTTGAGTACATAGATTTGACATCAAGATCAATAGAGGCTAACTTACTTGGATCGTTAGGGCGAATCCATGTCACCCATGAGAAGTATGAGAGGGCTTGGACTATTTTCAAGCCATCATCAAAATATGTCAGAGGTCGGCGAAAATGGCGCGCGTACATATATAACCGGGGAAGAAGACTAAATTTATACGGGTGAGACTGATGGCTTTCTCTAGACTGGAAGAAAAGCACACATACACCAAGTGAACGAGCCAATAAAAGCATATACGAAGAACCGTTCACGACTCAGGCCTCCGCGGGTTCCTATCCCTGCGTATTGTGTCGAGTGCAGCGTGTTGAATAGGGCGCAGTTGACAAGATTCACGGGCCAGATCATGGAAGGTGGCGCTACGAGGAAACGACGCGCCACACCTCCGATAGAGAAGCCAATGAGTTGAGTAGACATCACGATGAACCATTGGTCTGTTGACGGAGTGGGTTGGACTTTTTCTATCCGTTCAAGGTGGACAGAACGACTTACAGCTAAAGTTATAGATCTGGTTATAGTAGACCCTCTGTACCGCGATGATGTCGGTGGCATAAGCGGATTGATAACCTACGGTCGCCTAGAGAGTTTATATCAAATATCACAGCTGTATAACATATAATCTGGAGCAATACAAACCATGATCTGTTGCCAGTGCTACATAAGCCAACCGAAAAAAAAAGCAGACAAACAAACTCACCGTAATCAAGACATGTTCTTTCACCGTGAATGGTCCCGGATTAAGGGATATTCCGAATATCTTCCAGTTGGGGAGCCATGCTGCAGCCGCCCGACCGATGGGGAACGAAAGTAGCTGAGCGACAATACCAGTGACGGTGACCGAAGGGAAGCGGAAAAAGAAGAATTGGTTGACTCCTGGGATGATCATTGCCCACATGACGCCAATGACCCACGAACGAAGAGTTGATACAGGCATTTCGGGGTCGTCAGTGTTAGCCACTGCCGACCTGACTTCAGGATATGGACTGTCATCCTCGAAAGCCAGGTGGTCTTTGTCGAGATTTGGATCCTCGAATTCTGCGCCAGTGATCGCCTGGTATAGTAACGGCGTCAATGAAAAGAAAACCTCCTGGTAGAAGATGGGACACCCACAGCTATCTCTGAATCTGCCAGGTCATTGTTAGTTTCGTTTTATTTCACATGCTCCTGGTGCGATAAGGATAATCGTTATACACACCATCAATGTTCTTAGTGGCAGATTCGTCTGCGAGCTTTTCGTCAGACGATTGGCTCTGTCGTCGCTCTTGATGCATAGCAAGGTGCGGCGCTTGGTCAGTCATCGTGGAATGGCACAGGCGACCAGAAGGGTAGACATAGTGGCAGTTATTCTTTTTAAAACGGGACTCCGGCTCACAGCTGAGAATAACTCTCGCAGATCCGTGGACGCGAAGCACATGGTAAGGGAAAGGAAGGGAGTATCACGGGGTTCCCACAATGGGCAAACCTTCGACAGCCTGTAATAGCGCTGACATCTCGGGAGATATAACAACGCGTGGACGTGGATACGTTATAGGTGGGAAGTTGGAGAGGGTGGGGGGGAGGCGATAGGTAGATACAGAATCTTTCCAAAAAGGATAGCAAGGGACTTTTGGGGTTATCAAACAAAACTGCCCCCAAAGGCATTTTCGGGAGTGTTCCCGCTAATCATAAACTATCAAGAAGCTGACGAAGTGGCTGTCTCCCGATTCGCGTTTGCGTGGAGTGGTTTCCCAAGTGAGAGTGTTTCGTCCCACAATTCACAACCACATGACACCAGATGGGCGAGGCCCTTTTTCAATGCGTAACGGCTGGCCGCTCTATCATATCGGGTGACCAATCGCTCCTACCAACTTACGTGGAGAACTTCTGATAAGGCTATAGTTTGAAAGGCGCACACTGCCCGAAACATCATCAGAAATGGAGGGGGAACGAAAGCGTGACTTTTGTAAGTCAAGTGAGTCCTCCCTGTAGTAAGACGGCGATTATACAGATGCTAGAGTATGGTGAAGGGGCGGTCAGTTAGGATCAACAAAAGAAGGAACGCCGTGCTTTTTCTTTTTTTAAACGTTTCTGTTTGTTAGAGGGGTTTTCTAGCGTTTCGTAAGTTCGTATCTGAAATGGGAGAGGGCCTTCTGTTAGCATCAACTCTACGCACATGGAAGGAGGGGGGGTCGGGCAACGGGCGTATTAACCCACCTTGAGTGGAATCGTGTTAAGAATGATAATCGCGATATACGGATATACCAAACGAGGTTCAGGTATGGCATTCTGGTCACTGTCTTTAGTTTCTCGATAGCCGGACGCACGTTTGTACTGATTCATTTAGTCGACGCCAGTTCGCGTCTGAAAGGAGTTCTTTCTTTTTCGGTAAAGAGACGTTAGATGAGCCCGCAGAACTTTGGTAGGCATGACCCCCATTGACAGGGCAAAGCTGCATATAATTTAATTATCCTGTTTGAGTTCTCGGTCAGGATATAGAGTTCGATGGTGTGTTTGACTGGGAAGCAGGAAAAGATATCACAAGGTAAGCTGAGGCAATAGCCCGTATACCCCGCTGGTCTGCTGGCAAGCCCGGCTCAGAGCTTATGAGTATCAGAGTATCAGAAGCGAAAGGGATAACATCCATCTATAAAAAGCCTCCCACGATAATCACACGGGCGGAACCACGTGGACGCTTTCAATCCTGGCACCCACCGAGTTCAACGACTGGCGACAACTGCCATTGATATCCCAACTTGTACACCATTTCTCACAGTAATCTAGCGTTGTACTTCGGACAGCTATTCTTCGGGATACGAAGCCACGGACTGTCGTTTTCTTCGAGAATTCCAGCAATCTATCGCTATCAATTCAAACATGCATTTGCAGCAGGTGACCGGCTAGGAAAAGTACATAACAAAGGGGGAAGAGGGAGGGGGTCGTGTTAGAGCTATGTCCGGCTACACACTTTTATGCGAGTACGTGCCATCTGAACTCGGAAAGATCAGTGGACTTTCCGGGTCCAGATGTCTGTACAGCGCTCCCCTCCCCTCTTCGTGCCGTGCATCTCCGATGCTGCTCCACAACAATCGATGTGGCTCAGAAATCCGTTACAAACACTATAGCTATGTATCCACTATGACTCTAAAGTATATGGACAAACTATCGCTCATGTTTCTACTACTGCTTGACTGGACTCCTAGCTAAGTCCACAGGCTCAAGATCCCCTTTCGGTCGGCTAAGTCTTCGACTGCCAGCCGCCTTGCGTTTCCGCTGTGCTCGGAGCCCGGCAGAAAGTACAACTGGAGGAGGAGAACCCCGTCATTATGACGATGATGGTGATTAACCCATGAAGAAGACTACGTACCATCGAGCATATCGCTCGGCAGTGGTTGTGATTTCTGCTTGCGACTTTTGGATCTGAGAAGGTACTGGTGGATGGCGTATTTGGGCTTGCGCATTAGCGTACTCTTCTGTTTGGTTGGAGTAGCGTTGGGGTCGTTATCATGCATCATAGAGTGCAAAGGCTGTAATAGAATAGTCAAAGGAAGAGCGTGTTTGTTATTCTGTGCAGTCGGCGGTAGACTGTAGTGGTATGGTTTAGGTGCTAAGCCTTTGCTTTGGTGGCTGACTCTTCAAGAAGCTGGTTTATGTACATAGTTCACGTCGCTGCTAGCCCAATTTTTCGAAATGTCTAAGAAAACCATCACTCTGTTCGGATATACGGTGTTGCAGTCGTATCTCATTTTGCGTTTTCACTCTTCGGGTTGCATTCGTGGGTTCAGGTTTCGATGGTACACAGGTGAGGTCGCTTGCTTCGGGTGAGACGTTTGGGTACGTGTCTCTCAATTGACGGTGCTCGATAGCGGCTGATGAACGGGTACATATAGGCCTTTAGTCTGGTAATAGCAGACTTGGATGTATTGTTGACCTATCTGGTTTTATGTACTAACCTTTTCACCTAACGCGGAACGTGAAAAAGTGCAGACAGTTCCTTCGCTTTTGACACTGTCTATACTTTCACCTCCGGTGACAATTCCGAATGTTTGATTGTAGAAGTTCTACAATCAGACCTTTGGAATAGTCGCTGTTAAGGTAAGAGTGAAGTTCTATTTGAGGTCTGCTGACTAGCCGTCACAGAATTGAGGGGAAAGTAGAGTCAGCGCACACGCATTCAGTGAACAAAGGTTTACCGAGTATCACAGGTAAATAAATGAGAATCTTACTTTCTATTGACGAACGTCGTCTGTTCCCCAAGCAGACGCGGAGTGGCCTGAGAGCGAACAGTCAGCCGTATCACCCAGTCGCGTCGTCCTCGTTGTAGTAGCTAGAAAGGTAGGTCAAGAATAAGAGCGAGATTGAAAAGAAGAAGGTAAAAAAGGAATATGTGAAGTGAGCAAAGAAATACTAAAAGATCGAAGGGTCATGTGACCCAGATTGGTTTGCAAAAGTAGAGGAATGCGTGTCCGAGCGTTGCTGATTAAAGTTATAGAAAACATCATGATATCCCTATCGTAGACAAACCGGAATTACTTGTAATTGAAAGACAGCTGTGTTTAAAAGGGAGAACGTCACCCGTATGTAATGGCGAAGGTCGTGCTGACTCGTTATATATAAGTCAAAATCTTCTGGTTAGAAGTAAAAGGAATTGGCCATCAGCCAGCTACATATGAAACTCGACCATCCCGCTTTCCATATATTTGTGAGAATTTGAAATTGTCTGTTGTCATTAGTTTGGTTCATTCCATCAACATCACCGCCATCACCGCCAATCATCCCATCACACATCCCATCACGATACGCAGTTTACATGAAAAATTTCTGCTGCTTCCTTCCATAGGCAATGTTGATCTTACCCGTGCGGTGGTTGCAGGAACCCCAGTAGTGGCGGACGATGTCTCACATACCGAGAAGACTGCTCAGACTCTCAGTGCCCTTCAAGGTATATACTGCTGTTTCACATCCACTATTCACATCTAATTCAATAGTAGCATCGGGATATAAAAATATAGTTACGCCTGAAGTTGTGTATGTTGCTGAGCTCAGGGCAACATATGTTAAGGCTTCTCGTACGTCAATCCCCCCCTGTTTTTGTGTTTGGTGGCTCATTATCAACAGAGGCGAGCGCTATTTTCGCGCCTGTCAATATGTTGAAACATATTGAGGCCCGCTTCAATCAGGTTGATACACGCTTCAAACAACTTGATACCTGCTTCAACCAATGTGATGCCTTTGCACTCTCCATGTATCACAACTCTTAAACCACCAAGCGCAACCGTCATTGTGATGTTGGCCATGAATATATGCCACTTCAAAAAACTGTAAGACAGTTTGTCTCAAACTACTAATGACTGACAAACAGATCACCCAGGTGCCCGGGAATGGCCTATTACTAGCTCGAGCCCTTTCACACCCACTCGCAGTCAATATCCAACAGACTATAGAGGAAATGGTGAATAATCCACCAGCTGCCATTGGTGATGTTCCGCTTGCTTTCGATCCAAACATCATGGGCTATGACCATATCGACATCTTACAAATGGTTTATCTCTACAACGAGAGTTTCGGAATCGTCGCTGGAGATAATATAACTCAGCGCCAGATGAAGTTCAAGGATTTCCTTCTGTTCTATTACGGTTTGCACTTTTATCCTTATCCTTATTGCCCAGCCATACTTTATGCCAAAGTAGTAGTCCATGTAGATTTCCATTACTGTAGTACACTTTTTGAACACCATCAGTTTGTTTTTCATGTATCGTCACACAATAAAATGTAGGTAAATTTGATTCATAAGGCTCTAGGCCAGAGACGAGACACGAAATCTATCTAGTAATCAAGCAGGATCAGCTAGGCGGGGCGTACACCTCGTTCAATTTAGCAACCAGCTCGGGCAGTCTCTCTGCAGGAACGAGCATAAGCCTCCCACGGGTGTCCAAGCCGAAAGAATCCTTCTCACGCGGTTCTGCGGCGGTGGTAAAATGGTAGTCAATAGAATGTATCGAAGCCTGTCATGAAAATATGTATTGTCACTTTTCATACATCACATAGAAGTGAAACAATGAATGGGGAGGAGTGTTCGTACCAGTTTGATGTATTCATCTTCGGGATGATAGGGGTAGATACCGTCTGGTGATTCTGCTGGGATGGGCTGGGTCGTCGAGTTCTTTTTTGACTTTTTGTGGGAGGTCGCGGATTTGTTCGTGGATGGTGCAGAATTTGCGAGAGCAGATTCCTCGTCTGAAGTTAGGTGATATGTTCTGGATATGAATAGGAAATGGCTGAAGGTATAAGGCTCGTTCTGTGTTTATCCACGGAATGATGTCATTTTTTCCGTGACGCGGGGTGTTGGGGTACGCACCTCGTCTATGGCCCATTTGATCTCTTTCATTAGCATGGTGTACATTGGGGGAATAACTTGAACGGGCATGTTAATAAGCCTCTCAGAAAACACGAATCCGACATGAGATTGGTCTTGGGAGAAGAGAGCTTGTAGTGTCGCGTGAAAGGCAGAGTCGGTAGAGGTCTTTTGAAGAGCGTAATTTGCGATTGCCTTTATTGATGGGTGTTCCTTGAAGCGAACCTCTATTTTCAACTATGTATCGTGATATATGCAACGTTAAAAAAGCGTACGTGATGAACGTGCATGTTCAAAACGGTCAAGAAGGCGTATGGATCGCTTTCGATACCATCCGTTTTTATGGTGGTGCCAACCAAGGGCTGGCTGAGGATGAGCTCGGATAGTTCGTGGAGATGAAAGATGTTGGCGTCTCTTTGGAGTAGTTGAGCGAGTAGGCGTTTCAAAGCTTGATAGTCGACGGTAGGATTTGGATCATAAAAGTCAAAGTCGACATCGATGAGAGACTACTAGGAGAGAGAGAGAGAGAGAGAGTATTGAGTACGGATGAAGGCTCGAGTTATAAAAGGAATTGACATGCAATGTCTGATGAAGAGCTGTCTTGATCGTCTTCTTCAGCGGTGAATTGTTTGCGTTTTGACATTTTAGATGTATTCCTGTTGTAGTCTTTGATAGCGGAAGGTTATTTGTTACGCGAGATGCCGGCGGACGTTTAATTTAATTCACTCGACTCGACTCGGAAAATAGACGGTACTTACTTTGAAGCTAGCCTTAGAGTGGATCAATGGTCAAGCTAAGATCCGTATACGCACTGTTAGTAGTATCGTTATGATAAGATCCGGTATATATAGCCCTTCATTTCATTTCTACTTCCTTCACTGACTCTCTTTCATGTTCACGGCCTCAAGGTCCCTATCAAACTCATCATTCATCCACACTCTACGCCTAGCGTCGCGGTCTTCGTTACGCACAAAGCTTCAATGTCGTAACGCGAGCTCTGCTAGTGCCAGCTCTACTATCAGACCACGAAGATCCCGCCTCATCTCTGGAGGGATCTTGCTAGGCTTGGGACTTGCGCCCTTCTATCCCTCGATCGTCCATGCAGACGTCATAGCTCCTGATGAAACAAAGCAGATGTCCCTTGGAGCTCTCCTTCGGGCATACACCGTCTACACCATGTGTTCGTTCCCATCTCTGGTCGATAACGCTCCAAAGCTCCTCGAACTCGCAAGTTTGCCTGGTTTGAATTGGTTCGCGGAGAGGTTTGTTCGCGTCACCTTTTTTGATCAGGTATGTTGCTTTTTCTGTTCAAAATACAGCCTATTCACTAGATTGGTTCGCGTTCGTTAGTTTGTAGGCGGCGATACCGCTGAGGAGACCCTTCCATTGCTATACAAGCTCAGGGCATCGAACAAGGGAGCTCTGTTTGCATACTCTGTAGAAGTCGACGAGGCAGAGGCCACATCCTCTTCTGTTAAAGGAAAGCAGAAGGAGCGGCCCCCGCACAAGAGAATTGTCGACGAAATGATCCAATGCATAGACGTCGCCGCAGATTTCGAGGATGGCATCACTGGCAAGCTACACACCGGCCGAAAGACATGGGTAGCTGTAAAGATGGTTCGTCATTTATCCATTGTCACATGGAAAAGTGGATTGATTGGACCCGGCTTTCAGAGCGCCCTGCTATCAGATGCCGAGGCCCTAGTGAAACTCTCATCTCATCTCACAACCTCACGACCTAAACTACCCATCGCTTTCCCCGGATGTCCTCATTCCACCGATCTTGACATACTTGATAACAAGATAACAACAACCTCATCTCCGAGGGGTTCGGAACCTTTCACCGCTGATGACATTGCTTCTCTTCGCGAGTTGCATGCTGACTTGGTCAGAATCTGTACGCGCGCAAAGGACCGAGGTGTGAAGATCATCATGGACGCTGAGTATAGCTGGTATCAACCCGCTATCGATGCCTTGACACTTTCCTTATCGCGGCAGTTTAATAAGTTGCCATCTTCCAAGGATTCTGATGTGTCTATCGTTCAACCTCTCGTTTATGGAACTTATCAGGCTTATCTTCAGCGGTTAGTTTAATATCCATTGTTCACTTTATATCGTTATCGATAACGAGTGCATTCATAGGACACCAGCGCAACTGACCCAATCCATTGCGGATGCCAGACGTGGCAACTACGCTCTGGGCGTCAAGTTAGTCCGCGGAGCGTATCACCCACACGAGCTCGCGGCACACCAAGCCCGCCTAGCTCACAAGCCTTCGCTTTCCATCTCACCAGACACGAACCCCCCCGTGTGGACCACAAAGCCCGAAACCGACTCTTGTTACGACGAATGTGCTCGACTCCTCATTCACTCCATCCAGGAGGACGTCGACGTCCGCAGACCGAGAGGCGCACCGATCATACCTAGACTTGGGGTCTTGTTTGGGACACATAACGAGAGGAGCTGCGAGTTGATCTTGAAGGAGCTGGTTAGGACTGGGTTGGCGTTCAAGGGACCGGCGGAAGATGATTTGGTGTTGTTGCCGGATGATGTGACGGAAAGGGTGACGATTGGTCAGTTGTATGGTTAGTGGTTTCCTGTGTTGGGGTGGAGAAATAAACTCAACATGGTTTTTGTTTTTTGAAGGGATGTCCGATGATTTAACTAACCAGTTGGTCAACTCCACGGCTTCTAACACGCCTTTTATCATCAAGTATGTCATCCGTTCATACTTATCTACCGCGTCCACCGTACTCATGCGTCAACCTTTCAGATATGTCCCATATGGCGCTCTTGCAGAGGTACGTTTGATATGTATGTTTGACCAAGTACTCATGAACTGGTTGTTTCAGGTGATGCCCTACCTAAGTCGACGTGCAATCGAGAACAAGTCTGTTCTTGGAAACGGCGGAGCTGCAAGGGAGAGGAAGAGAGCTGCCGAAGAGATAAAGAGGAGAATGTTTGGGTTCTGGTCTAATGATGCATAGATTTCCTGGGAACTTTGGGGGTTCTTTTCGCTATTGTATCAACGATTACACATATACATACATGTACACTATTCACATACTACTACTACGCATTGACGACCTGCATATCTGTATGGTACAACAAGCGAACCTGAGGAGGGCCCGTTGTCGTTATGATACTTGAATGGGGGCCAGAGTATGAACAAGTTCAAAGTGGATACATAGATTGTTTCACATGTTGATCGGGCAGAGAATGAAGGGGAGAACACAGAAAAAATCATTGAGCATTTAGCAGTTCCCTAAATTCGGGGCCCCATGCCGAGCCCTTCTTGAGTTCTTCCACAAATGTATCAAAGCGCGGGGAAACTCCCGTTCCAATCTTGCTGAGAGCCACCACGGCGCGCAATGCACTCCTTTGCAGCTCGGCAGCACGTTCCAGATCCTGCTTGACGGTGTCCTTAGTCACGTTCGCGCCTTTCATTGTCTTCTCTAGCTTGGGCGTAGCTTCGTCGAGTCGTTGTGTAACAGCAGCTGGGGCAACCTGAGCGAGGCGGAACAACAGCATATGTGAGATGACTTTGATCTCGTCCGAGTCGTCTGAGAGTCCTGGAATCACGCGGCTCAAGAACTCGTGCAGGTCGAGCTTAGCGAGGCAAGTATCAAGCTATATACTCGATGAGATATTTTTTGCCGAGCCTTGAAGGGAAATGTAAACGACTGACCAGGGTGTAGATCGTTTCGTAGGCTGTCTTGCGAGTCTCTAGCCCGTCGTCAACCTTGTGTGTCCAAGGTCCCATCTGGACTGTGCGGATAAGATCGGGGTTGACGAGTGTTTCTTTGTAAAGACTCGGCAAAAGGACAGGGAGATGATCCCGGATTAGATGGGGCTTGGTGCGAGCTGCTGAATTCAGCGCTGAAAGAGCTAAACGTCGGACCGTCTGCCATGAGTATGATACATGTCAGTCGTGTGTGAGCTACTGTGTGACTACTCAGCTTACAAGGTTTTCGTCAAGCATGAGTGAGAGGAAGTCAACAAGAAGAGGTGTTAGGAGTTCGTCATATGACTGTGATGTATCTGCGAATGTATATCGTATAGCTGATACGACAGTTGCTCTGGTCGCAGCATTGGATTCTCGTATACGAGCCTGTAAGGTGATGACGTTAATAAGCTCTTTCAAGGGAACCAAACCACAGCTTACGTGAAGTTGTGGTAAATACTTAGAGGGATGAGTCGTTGCCAGTTTACCGAGACATGCAGCTGCAACGTTCCTAGTCGTTTCTTCAGAATTCTCAGAGTTCGCGAACAGAGGGACCCATATCACGTCAGCGACTCCTTCCAACTGGGCATGAGAGCAGTGGGTGACGATCTGACATACAAAGATCAGCGGTAGTAGTTCAAGCAAGCCTTGGACGCACCTCTTTAAGAGCGTGAAGAGCCAACAAGCGTTTTTTCGGGTCGCTTTCTGCAAGTTGAATAATAACAGGAAGGAACTGCTGGAGGTTTCCGATTGCAATGTTTCCTGTAAAGGATAACAACAACTCAGATACGCTGTCAAACGTCTCAAGCCGAACTTGCCTGCAGCAAATGCAGCGGCAACGCGAAGCTCTTCTTCCTCCGAAGCGAAATGTTCTATGGCATTGGAAAATACGTCTTTCTGATTAGACATATCGCTGTAGTGATCCGTTAATTCAGTACTGAGACAAGAGTAGAAAGGTATACATGAATCGACCCAGTTCGCCAACGATGAGGAGGCTGAGAACTACGAGTGACGGTTTAGCTTTGGAGGTCTTCTGGAGACGGAAAGATATAAGCTCTTTTCATTCCTTAGAGCGATATAAACTTCAACATACCTTGAGATTCTTGGCATACTCCGCGATCGTTCCAGCAGCGACGATCTGTTGGCTTTTCACAACTTGTGCAACACATCTAGCAACGTTCACAGGGCTAGCTTCCGCCTTCGGCGCTTTCTCAACGTAGATGACCAAGTTGGGTACAACATGAGTTGAGATTTGATTGTCAGCCTGAACAAGCGCAGAGAAGAAGGCCAATAAAGATTCAAGGGCGGCAGTGGATAGAAGCGGCGAATGAGCTATCTTATAGACTTCTAGAAGGAGGTCTTTCTCCACCACCGGGAAGGTAGATTTGGGCGACAGTTTCAGAAGCAGGGCTAAAACGTTCAATGCTTGAGACAAAAGGACAACATCAGATATAGAGATGTAAGGTTTCAACTGGGGGACCAGAGCCGGTATGAGGGGCTCCGGAAGGCCAGACGAGTAGCTAAGGAGTTGTCATTAAAACGTAGGAGTTAGCGACTCATGGAACCTACCTTCTAAGCAGAACATGCAGTGCAACGAACATCTCGGATTTACCCTGACGTCCGCTTTTCTTCAAAAGGTTCAATATCCAGTCCACGCACCCGTCAACCCAGTCATCACCAACAGAAATTTCCTTCGCAACTTTCGTTATGACTCTGACCGCTCCATCCGTCTTTCCTGTAGATTTGCATATCAACTCCCACTCCTTTCCTCCACGTCCTCGTACAGCATCTGTCGCACAGATCCACAAGTCTGCTGTACATTCCTCGGCACAAACGCGTACTTCCGCATCTGTATCATGGCTACTCAGCTTAAGCATGGCCTGATCATAAACGGGATCCGTCCAATCGGCTCCCTTAACAGGTCTCAACGCATGAAGTACAGCTGAGAAGACGCGGAACGACTCGGACGCAATCCGAGGATGGCGTTCTCCCAGGGACTTGAGTAGTACTGGGGTGAGAGTTGGAAGATGTCCAGAGAAGGTGGGCGGGGAATGAGTAGACACGAATAAAGCCAAGAATGACAGACAAGTAAGGTGCAAGGTCGATGTAGATGTGGTAGGAGTCTGCGAAAGTATGGTTCTTGACGTAGAGAAGATGAGCGGGATTTGAGTTGACAAAGATCCAGGCAGGACAGTGAGCAAGGCATGAAGGAGGCTGAACCCTGTCTGAAGGGTTGTTGGTGAGGTCTTGGCGGACTTGAGCTGATTAAGGAGGGCCTTCGATAATGAGGGGACCTGATATTTCAACAGATTATATGGGCCTTCTTCCATATCCACATTCTCAGGATCGCGCTTGCGTTTCCCCCGTAGACCAGTATCATCTTTTTGTTGTGGTAGACCACCGTATACAGCAGTCTGGTTCAAAAGAGTGATATAGGTGGCCCACACCTCGAGGCGGACGGTTGATTCGCGGTCACCAAATCGAGAGATGAGAACTGGGGAAACCGACTTGTAAATCGAAGTGAGGAGTTCCGGCCGTGTGCTAACAACACCGGAGAGGAGCTTTATCGCCGACCGACGGATCTTATAAGATGTGTCTTCATCGTCTGAGTATCTGAGAAATCCGGCAAGTTCATGGTCACCAGGAAAATGTGTTACGAAATAACTCACTCGTCATCAAGATCTGCATCATCTTCATCTTCATCGTCTACTTCCATGTCCTCATTCGCATCGTCGCCGGCATAATTCTCGAGGAAGACATCAAGAATTTTGTTCCGAATCACTCAATAAGGAGAACATACCGGATCATATTTGATAAACTGGTTCCCAGCCTGCACAATCGCATCCAAGTAAGGCGTGGTTTCTGTAGGGCATCTCAACAAAATAGCTTCGAGGGCCTGTCTACCAGGTTAACATTGATCCGACACCCAAGATTCTGGTTCCTACTTGGAGAGACCCCTCTCGCAGCTCGTCGTCATCTCTTTGGACGGCCTTGAGGATCCCTGGGACGATCTGGTGGAGAACCGGGGCAAGCTGGAGCGGAGAATGACGAGCTACGGCGGCCACTAATTGTACGGTCGTTCTCTGCTTTTCTAATTCCACAGCGGTATCAAGAAATGGAAACACGTTTTCGTGTAGTAATTCGGTGAAGAGCTCCTGTTGCGATATGGGAATATACTGTGCGAGAGTGATAATAGCGCGTTTCCTAACCACCGGACGTGGATGCGAGAGAAGGGGAGCCAAGGCAGTCAGAGGTTCTGGCTGTAATGCGGTAGTGGCGAGCAGAGTAGGGAAACGACTGATGAGGATAGACAGTATTGATAATGATTCCACAAGTGTCTCGGGGGGCGTTTTGGGCTAAGAGAGAGCTTTAGTAAACACTTGGTTTACGTCGACGATCTTACGTTCCGTATCTGGCCAAGTAACTTTGGCGCCAGCTTAGCACAAGCGGTAGCTGCAACTTTGCCATCTGATGGTAATTCTGCAGTAATCGTTTTGAGCGCTATTAAGGATATTTATGAGTGAAATTCAAAACCCACATAAGTAAAAAACGTACCAAGGCCCGAGATATCTCGAAGTTCTTCATCCTGGCCACCAGAGAAATCGATCAGCCTATCCACTACAATTTCCATCTGCGGTTGTCGTATGATCTTGATCAACTGCCCTAGGCTACAGATCGTTGAACACCTAATTCACTTAAGCAGCGGTGGTGGTGATACCATTTCACTGCCTGATTCTTCACCTCTGAAATCTTATCTTCAACAAGTGCCAGTACCTGATTCAAGACCTTGGCCTCCACAGCTTCATCGCCAAGAAAGGAATTATGATCCAGCTTGATCTCAGTCATCAAGTCATTAAGGCCCATAAAGCTGGAGTTATTTGTGAATAACGGCAATGATTCACACTGGACGCGTCTCCCTACCGAAAGTCCTGGTCGGGCGATTGCATCTGAAGTGTTTCTCAGGATGTATACATGTATGTGAAGTATGGCCTTCCGAAATTTGTGCGCACCTTCTCTATGAGATTGCTCATAAGATATCCTTTCGTCATTTTGATAGTATAGCTTGGTGATAGTTGGATCCAAAGTGGCACTTGGAGCCCTCTTTGTCGTGCCCCCAGTTTTCGAAGTCCGACGTACTTGATATTCTGTCTTCACGTGATCGTGCAGTCGACCCAACTTCCTCGATGTCTATTGCAGGCTTTGCTGCAGCTGCACTTGACGAGCTTAACGCTGACCAAATAAGTTTTCTCAGAGCTCTGCCAAAGGCAGAACTACATGCTCACCTTAATGGATCTATTCCAATAGGTGTCTTGCAAGATCTCGCACGTGAGCACAAGCACCTCCCAGTACCCTCCCATGATCATTCTCTTTCATCGACCGCGATCCAAACAGGAATCAACAAACTTCTCACTGGGCCCGCTCTCGACAAAATCTCAGATTTTTTTACCCTATTCCCTGCTATCTACGCACTGACATCCACCCCGACATCACTTCGTCGTGCTACGCGCGCCGTACTGAGCTCATTCCTTGATGGTACATACCCCCAGTGCACCTATCTAGAACTGCGCACAACCCCCAGAGATACGCCGCAAATGACGCGAGAGCAATATCTTAGAACTGTATTGACCGAGCTGAATTTATATGGCGGCATACAGAGGGTAGGACTAATCGTTAGTTTTGATAGGCGCATGGAACAACAGGTTCTGCGTGAGTGTCTTGGCCTCGCCAAAAGATTGAAGGCAGAGGGTGAACCTGTTATCGGCGTCGATCTTTGTGGAGATCCTATGGCCGGGGACATGGCACTATTTCGCAGTTATTTTGAGGAAGCAAAAGCCGCAGGACTCGGTGTTACTCTTCACATAGCTGAAGTACTTCTCTGTTTTCCTTTTTACGTCGCGTAAATCGCAACCAACTCAAAATCTGATTCTCAGACCGCCCAAAATCCACGTGAAGAAACTCGGCAACTGTTGGAGTTTGCTCCAAACCGACTGGGACACGCCACATTTTTAGATGATGACATCAGGAAGGACGTCCTAGAGAGGAGGATTCCTATAGAGATCTGCCTCAGCTCTAACCTTTTGTCCGTGTCTTGTGGCCTCCTCAGCTCAAAACAAGAAATTGAATAGAACTGTAGGTGCAAAACGGTACCTTCGCTCGACTACCATCACATAAGGCATTATTTGAAAGAGGGTCACCCTATCGCTATCTGTGTAAGCAAGCATCTCCAGTATTCAGCCTTTTTCCTGTTATAGATCCCCTCATTGCTCTAGACCGATGATACGCTTCCTTTTCGCACATCGCTCATCGCTGAGTATGCGCTGCTGATGGCCCCTCCGCCACTAGGCCTTGGTTTGTCTGAGGCAGAGATCACTGAAGTAGCCAACATGAGCCTCCAGTCAAGGTTCATATCAAGCGTACTTTAGCTACATGAGCAATGACTCTTCTGTGAATCGCTTGGTGTGTTCCACCTCGCTATCGACTCAGTGAACAAAGGGTTCGACTGCGGTTGCTCAAACCTTCTCATATCACCAAAAAAATGTCAGTTTAGTAATGTATTACATACCAAATTATACAAGAATGATAGTACGATAGTTCTTTTTTGGTAACATGATAACGAATTGTTATTAGCGCAGTCCTAACTTGCTAGTGAATCCACTGCCGATGACCTTTTCCTCTCTCCCTAGCGCGTCCTTCTGGAAATCAGCAAAGCCTTGCAGCGACATCTCGCCACACAAATCACGGACAATGGCTGACATTTCGTCAACCAACTGTGGTTTAGATCAGCAAAACTATGTTCGAGGGGAACTATAACCGAAAGACTGACAGTGATCATGTTGGAAAGAGCTACCAAAGCTGTAATCGAATCGATTTTTTTGTCAATATGGAAGGCTCAAAGTGTGTTAACAAAGTGGCTGACCGGTGGCATGCGCGGGTAATTGGCTATCCTGGGGTCCCGATTAGCCTTCTCAAGGAGTGGTAGTCCACCAGAAATGGTACGCACTGTGAGGATACTCAATGAAATCTCTTCAAACCCTAGGCTGGATCCATCGACTTTCTCTGCCACAAATTCCAATTCGCTATTAGACTCGTCCAAAGATGCCTCATATGGTGCTTCCTTGTTCACGGTTGGTAGTGGTGCGAGGCGTTCATGGTAAATTACACGGTCTCGTAATCTGGGTAGCGAAGGAGGTAGAGGATGTCCTCCGCCCAATGCGTATGACAGGATGGCAATATTGGAAAAGACATCGGAGAGCTGGTTGATTGTTATTTAGTTTCGTAGGTATTTCAGCAGGAGTATAAAACATCACCAAGTTTGGATTCAAAAAGGGTGTCTACACAAGTAGAGTAAGTGAGCAACCGAGATGGTAGGAGTAGAAGACATGTAAGATCACCTGATGAACGAGTTGACTGCACCATTTGGCATCTAACTGCGTGAATGCTCCAGTGAAGAGCATTAACGACGAGAGAAACCTCATCCTATTACAAGTGTTTTGGTATGTTGAGCATTCAAGTCGCATAGTTTTTGCACATACTGAATAGTATGAAGTTCCGCATATTTTGCATGCGGCCATGTGCCCCTAGGTACAATGGATACCATACCACTTACAAAAGAGTGAAATACATACTGGAACTGGGGTTCATACCGGGCTGTTGAAAGGGAGGGAGTTATGCCCTGTAACCGCGCCTAGCCCACCATCAAACCAAGACAAAGAATTCCATCCAAGAACCACTTACAGCTACAAGGAGAGCCTTCTCTGCGATTCTTCGAACACGTTGCTCTTTGAGTGAAGCCTTTTTATCGGAGCCTTCACCTACAAAAGGGATGTTGTCGTAATCCCCAGATCTAGCGCGTGTTTCCTCCGCGAGAAGAGCTTCGATTTCGACAGCGAGTATGTTCCCCAGCTGACCGGCAGTTGCAGCAAGTGTTCGGCGAATAAGCCCGCGTGACGAAGTGGGGCGAGGGAATAACATGACGATGAACTGTAGCATCCATATAGCCACATGTAAAAGCTAAACTTATGAAAGAAACGCACACCAGCAGTAAAACCGATAATCACAAGAAGTCTATATGATGGGTTATTTAACACGACGTGCGAGTGTCAGGTGTGTCAACAACAGGCGGCTCACGCTCGTTTCCATCCAAGTGTCACACCAATACCGGAGTCAACTAGGACAGGAAAGTGCCGGTTTATCCAACTATACCCTACCACTGCAGCATCTTTTAGATTCGTTACATGCAGGAACAGCACTAAAGTTACCAAAGACGATAGTAACACCGGTGAAAATCCAGATAGTTAGCTGTTGAGGAGGTGCCGCCAACCTTCCAAGGTAGAACGGGGCTATAAATACCGTCTACGCAGGTGGTCAGAACATGGACATGAACATATATATATATATCTATATTGAGACCGCTTACCGTAGCAACGACGATTCCATAGGGGTTTCCAATTCCAGATCCAGCGCCAATATACCAGACTGCGATGCCGACTTGAAAACTTACATTTTAGTCTAAAAAGGTGAGTACATGCAGCGCATTTACCTAGCAAGCCAAGGATCGTGCCTGCGATTCGAACCACAAACCCTGCAATCTATACAGCCAGGATGGTGGTAAGTAGTGGCCAGATGGTAAGTTTGTGCTCTGTACCTGGTCGCCAGCATATACAGCCAAGCCAGTCTAAAGTACCCATATCATCAGGAGACCATCTGAAACGGAGCAGGAAAAGCTACCTGTGCCATTATCAGTGCCCAAATACCACGATTCCCGTAGTAGAACCATGCGCTAGATGAGCACACAGACGGTATCCACAGCGCAACCGATACAATGGCATGCCTAAGAGAAAATATTCCCTCAGGCGACTTGAAAAATCTGAACACCTTGCCGAGCCTCAAAAAGAAACGTCCGAAGGCTGTAGTGGGTGGGAGTGCGTCCGGATTCTTGCCTACACAGATTACAGACCGTGAATGACAGTGAAAGTTGTTTACAGGGGTTTCACCTACGTGGAGATTTCTCCTTTGGTATACTCTGGGCCTCGTGGTCGTCATCATCATCGTCCTCATGTTCGCGGTTTTCGAACGATGTGGGGTCTTCACATGTCCCAACAGCGAGTGGAACAGCGTGGCCAGACACATCACGCTTACTTCTTAACTTTCGTCCTAATTTTCCAAAGCCGCTGGGAGCCCAGATGCGTGGCTTCGGTCGTTTTCCATCGATGTCGACGATGATAGTCATCAACTTCGCCAGACGGTCTGCAAAGGCGTCAAGGGCGTACGAGAAAACGAAGCAAATATACAAGGCCCTGGAGATGTCTGTAAGCCAGCAATTTCAAACAGTTTTGCTAGTGGTTCCAGGATACCAACCTTGCAGCGAATACATTTGTGTTCTTGCCGTCTTTCTCTTTTAAGCGTTGCCCCGTCAACGGATCGAAGAATCGCTCAAAAGGCTTGATCAACTTGATCCTCTCAACTTCTCTGTATTGCTCCAAGGCTCCTTGCAACGCGGTAAGTTTATCTACCAACAAGGCATGCCGCTTCTCGCCCTTGGCTGCATCGTATTTTGTAAACAAGCGCATCCAGCGCCCAGAGTTGCAGTCTTTAAACCAATCTCCCATACCGACAACGGCCCCTTGGCATGCAGCACGTAGGTCCGCGGATGATGAGGCCAGGATGGGAACCAATGAATCAAAATCGTGTCCGTATTTGACCTCCCAGTGTCGGATCTGCCTTAAAAGTATTGTGTACCGGTCCCAATACGGCGCCTTCTCATCTAAGGGGGCCTCAACGGCCTCTTGGGATTGAATGGTGTTTACTTTGTCTACCAATAGTAAAAAGGTATGAAGGCCACTGTGAAAGTAAGGGTGGGTATATATATGACTCCCCTGTAAGCGAGACACATACGAAGTACGGAACATAAGAGACTTGAGTTCAGCGCTGATACGCTTCAGATCTCCGGGTCCGAGTCTTCCTACCGAAATTTCGAGATCTATCATGCTAGTTTGTCCTATAAGGTCTTCTGTACCGGCCAGGAGCTTTTGGCGGAGAGTATATACTTTGTTGGAGATGTTTGCCCAATTCTTGTGATCCGATGGAACTAACTTCATAGCTTGTGATTGACAAGAAAGTATTTGTGTGATTGGCTGGAAGATGTAAAGTGTAAGGTGTAAAATATAAGATGTGTAGTCATAATGGCTCTGTACTCACAGTCGTAAAGTTGTTTTGTAGCGACGTTCTGCAAATTTGTTTAGTGTTGACTTCGAGTCGAGGCGGTTATAAACCTTACAGCCAAACGTGATTAAGCGATACAGGGAATATGAGGATGAGTGTGGTAATAGCGATCGCAACATAATAGGTAGCCGGAATTATGAAGAGTTTGGCAAGCGTATACTGAGCCGTCGGAAACACTGTGCAGGATCAGGACATGTGTTTGGTAAGTTGTAAAACACTCACAAGGTCCATAGCTGCACATCTAGTCGCCTTTCCTTAGCATTAATGGCATGTCAGCAAGTAAACAGACCTACGATATCTAGCACAATAGTTCCAAAAATGCTCAAAAGAGTGAGCTTAGGGAAGAATGCCCTAATCGTTCCAAGCAGGAATGTTCCAATGAAAAAGAAGGCGCCATATACCGCCGAGCTCCTAGAATACGCCAGCACATTTGAACACAAGTTTCTACATCGGTCTGGTATTTGATTTTACCTCGGATCCAAAAACATCCCCTTGAAAATAAACTGTTGCGATTGTATTGCCTGAGGTATACCATCCACGAGCCTACAGATAGCGATAATCGCGGAAAGCATGAACCAAACACAAGATGCTTACGATGCTTGAGCTTGCTGTTGTTGTAGTGCCAAAAGTGCTTGGTCCCTGACTGATGTGCCGGCTGCCATTGCTGCAGCTCCCCAAGCCCACCCAATCATCATTCCTATTCCACAGTGAGTACCAACGACCGCCAAGGCTAAGACCCACATACCCAGAAGCAGTGTCACTACAGCAAGAACAAATAGGGAGAGTGCGATTGAGGGTGGTAGAAATATGGCCACGATCCTAAGAATTGGTCGTTTCATACTGACCAACTACGACATGAAAGCAACTCACGCAGCGAAGAAGGCTGACTGGCCCATGTTCGTCAAGGTTTTGTTAGACACCATCAATATCAACGTCGAAGCAAGCGCTACGCAACACCGAACCAAGGTTTTCACTGTTCGTGGGGTTTTGAGCGCAGGGAGAACCCAGGAGAAGAATCCAGCATTGCTCGATCCTGGACTAGGCGAACAGGGCGAATCGTTCTTCGTTTCGGGCGGTTTCTCTTCATTTTGTGCCATTCCTGGCATACGAAGTGGTCGTTAAGCCGTGTTAGTCAAGGGATTGACCAGAAGAGCGTCATAATATCGCTGATACTTACGGTGAACTCCGCTCAAGGACGGATCACTCGTTTGTCAACGGCACCAGTCACGCGCCGACTACATAATTTCTTCGGTGATCGACTTGAATGACACTATCCGTCACACGTAAGCCGTTGAACCGAGTCTTTAAACCTCTTCTCATAAACACGCTGAGCATTTCGTGAGCCAGAAAAAGAACGGTATTAGGCTCGATGATTGGATGTTCTCTCTTTCCTGGGGATCAATTTGTGGTTCAATTTTACCTGACTCTTCACCTTCCTTTTTCCTCTCGCCTAGCTCGTAGGGGCTGGAATGATCGCCCTCTTCCTCGTTCCCTTATAGTCTCTGAAACTCATGTGCCCACAAGTCTTGAATGAGACAGCCAATTGTAAGTAGAATCATTGAATGTTATTCCCCCAATCCCAACGGCACCCCTCACGGTAGCTCCTCTTTCTGATAGGTTGTGATATAATACGTACAGATTTAATGTAGAGCGTAAAATAACTAGCAGGGGTCGTGAAGCGCATAGTAAAATATATATATATATTCGGGGGGCGCCATGGTCATGGCTCGTCCATCTTTGCACCCGATGCAACCCTTTCCCCCCGAAAACGACGATGTAGATAATTCCAATTCGTATGGACCCCAAATCCAGAGGTGAGGTTGGGTTTGTCCCTCGGCATCCGTCAAAACGATACGATCCTGACCAGAGAATGAACAGGGGGAAGAAAGTGCAGGTGGGAATTCTATATGCTGGCGTCCATGAAAATCTTCCTTGTCTGATTCTTCAACTAGTTCGCCTGTTCTGACATTCCAGACGGAGACAATCGGATGAATTGTAGTGGATGCAAGCTTAGACCCATCAGGTGAAAATGCTACAGACGTGATCACGATTTTATGACCATCCAACGCCATCATCAGGGCACCCGTCTCAGCATTCGAGATTCGTACAGTCCTGTCATACGACCCGGATGCCAGCTTGGACCCATCAGGCGAGAATGCTACAGAGGTGAGCCATTTTATATGCCTTAACTCCTTTACTAGCCCACCCATCTCAGCATTCCAGATTCGTACGGTCCTATCATACGACCCGGATGCCAGCTTGGACCCATCAGGTGAGAATGCTACAGCAGTGACTCTTTGTGTATGACCCTTTAACTCCTTCACCAGCCCACCTGTCTCAGCATTCCAGATTCGTAGAGTATCATCATATGGCCCAAATGCAAGCTCGGACCCATCAGGTGAGAATACCATAGAGGCAACTAAGACTGTATGATCTTTTTGCTCCATTGACAGCGCACCCGTCCCAGCATTCCAGATTCGTACAGTCCTATCATACGAACCAGATGCAAGCTTGGACCCATCAGGTGAGAATGCCACAGAGGCGACTAAGGCTGCATGACCCTTTGATTCCCTGACCAGTGCACCCGTCTCAACATTCCAGATTCGTAAAGTGTTATCGTACGACCCAGACACAAGCTTGGACCCATCAGGCGAGAATGCCACAGAGGCGACTAGGGTTGTATGACCTTTTAACTCCTCCACCAGCGCACCCGTCTCAGCATCCCAGAATCGTACAGTTGCATCATACGACCCGGATGCAAGCTTGGATCCATCAGGCGAGAATGCTACCGAGGTGACCCTGTGTCTATGACCTTTGAACCCCTTCACAGCGTGCCAGTGTCAGCATTCCAGATTCCTAGGGTTTTATCATACGACCCAGATGTAAGCTTGGACCCATCAGGTGAGAACGTCACTGAGGTGACTGAGGCTGTATGACCCTTTAACTCCCTAAGCAGTGCCGTCTCAGCATTCCAAATCTGTATAGTCCCATCAAACGACCCGGATGCAAGCTTCGACCCATCAGGCGAGAATGCTACAGACGTGACCCAGCCTGTATGGCCTTTCACCGTCTTCACCGTCTCGCCGGTCCTGTAATGTAATAGATATATATCCGTGCTTATACCAACGGCCAGGTTCATACCATTAGGCGAATAAGCCAAACAAGGTATCAATGATGTCTTTATAGTTTAGCACTTGCAAACATGCACCCCAGTGCTGCTCCAGTCCCTGGACTATCCGAGGAGCGCGTCTGCCCCGTGTGATATATTTTGCTCTCAGTCTTGATTCAGTTGAGAGCCAGGCAAGAGCTGATACATACACCTCGAGTGCGTGAAGTTTAAGGAAAGGATAAATCTGGGGAAGCATATACTCTGCATCCAGAAGTAAGTCTAGTGTGTCTTCAGTGTTCAGATCCTTCGAAGTGTCACGCTATCGCATGTGTCAGCTTTGTTCCAGTATTTGTCCTGCAAAAGATCTCTTACAAATAAACAGTGACGAACTCTCCGAACACTGTCAAGAGCAACGTGCAGCGACTGAACAAGACTAAGGCATTCGAGCCAGTGTAGCAAATGGCTATCCACGAATACTTTCAGTTCAGAAAGGATTAATGAACCAACACTACCAGTATCATCGACTCCTGCTACAAGATGTGATGCCCAGTGTATGCAGGCGTACTGCAGTGCAGTTGGTATCCTCTCGCGGATGAGAAACTGGTCAATATCAGAACTCCGAGTTTGTCGTCTCTTGATACTACAAATGTCCTCCTCGAGGTACTTAATCATCAGCTTCAAGCCTGCTAATGCCAGGGCTTGATGTTGTTTACGAGTGTCCAGTTCATATGGCTTAGAGCGGTTGCTGTCAAATATGTAGTCTGCGAAGGAAGCATGGAATGTCAGGACAGGCGTGTCGTCGTTAGGGATCTCAAGAACAGAACGGAAGTTCCCTAAATGGGCTCGAACTTCGTCTGGTGACTTCCCGAGTAGTGCAGCAATGGCGGAGATAGGTTGGGGTTCACGAAGGCATAGCACTGCATCCAAAGATGCACGCAGCCGCACTATCTCTCGAATCACTTTCTTATTGTATGCAGAGTCAAAGATCTGCTGGTAGAGTTTGTCTAGAGGTTGCGTGGAAAGCGCGGGACTTGAGCTCTGGGACGACTGTGGCACATCGGAGAGTCTTTGCTGGACATCCGTGGATGTCAAATTTGGATCGTCAGCCCCAGAGATGTACTGAATGGCAGTGAAAGCAAATATAAACAGCTTTCCAGCGAGCTTGGCGAGACTTTGAATCTGGATTTCCGCGTTTTGGTTCAAGACCGATTGGAAGATATGGGACAGTTTACGCTTAAGATATAGAGCGATATCAGCTTCGACAATAGATTTTTCGACTTCATGTAACTTAAGTGAGGTATGGCGAAGTGGGGATGAAACGATGCCTGGGGTTGCAGTGGAGATCTGGTTGGTTGCAAATATCTGATCGATGTGGGTTTCTGGACGACTTGTTATCAAGAGCTTGAACGGAAGGTTGAAGCCCAAAGCAATCCCAAGGAAACTGCGAGTGGAAGCGTCAATAACAACGACTAGATTACTGGCATCAAGGTGAGCAGCTGGCTTAATCAAAAGCTCTTTCGCCTGGTCCTGTAACGCAGCCTCGTCGAAGAAACGATACGACGTCTGCTCTAATATTTCGACTACGGCCTGACGATAAGGCTGCAACTGGCGTGCAAGCTGATAAGTAATCATTGGAAGGATCCGCTTGACATTGTTGAGGCTCTCTGCTTGCCGGGAGCAAAAACAGCTAGCAACCAGACCCAGACGGCTGTTGTACATCATCGTGCAGAACGACTGAGCGATAGCACTCTTTCCTATGCCTGCCATGTCACTCAGCCAGCAGACAGATCGACTGTTTGGGTCCGTCGCCCATTCAATAAGCTCGGTGAGTGTATCGACACGTGTGCCATCCATACACCCAGTGCGGGAGCCAGTATTATGGCATGATTTGTCTTCAGCATTCAGAATTTTGAGGCAGTCTGCGAGCAATAAGAGGTCAAGAAGTAATTCGAGATCATGTATACTTGCCACGTTCATGCATATCTGTTATGCGCTAGAGGGGCTTGTATATCAAATTCAAGCGCGTTCTGATTAGAGTTACACCATATCACATACCTGCCAAGTCCTTTCATCTTGAATACTGGCATGAAAGGCCATGTCGATCTAATGGTCATATCGTCGTCAATTCCAGAAATATAACATAGTATACAAGGGGTTTCCGACCTGAAATATTGCAACCGTATGAGCTATCTGACGAAGCGTTCTCAAGATGTCATTGGCATTGTCTGATGCGTCAAGCGTCTTCTGGAAACCACCATTCTCCATTCGTTCTTTGAATGGTTTCTGTGCGCTTCTTAAGACTCCTAGATTCCAAATTCACGTTAAGTCACATGAAGCGGGTGAGTTGTTACTCACTGAGTAAAAGCAACAAATATGTCTTGGATATGGCGGGGAATTTCAGGGTCTTGATATTTGCTAGCAATTGTTGAAAGTTGGTCGATCTGCGTAATCATCGTCTCGAAGTTTTCTTCATTGTCTGTTACTTGCTGTAAGTGATGGATGTTGTTAGCAAGATGTGCACAAAACGTTGTAGACAGGGCATACATCCAGCACACCTATCACTCTCAACAGCGCTCCTACAGCAGCTTGAAGAGGTGGGAAGACAACAGAAGCTTCTTTTAGGACGCCAAGAGCGATCTTGAAGCCATTCCACCCGCCTTTGAGGATGCGAGATCCGCCCTTTAAAAGGAGAGATGGTGAGTGATGGAACATTGCGAACAACTGACTTACCTTGTCGCGATTGGTTACACTTCCCGAGGGCTGTGGTGTTCCTGGTTGACTGAATTTCAAGCGAGGGGCGACAGTGGATGTACCCTTGGATCATTGATATAAAAAGGTGGTCGGCGATAGTCAAGAGCAGCAGTTGACCCACCTTGTTGGGATTGGTCACACCCTCTAATACTGGCTGAGGTGTTCCTGCTTGGCTTGCACTGAGTTTCAAGGTAGGGGCAAAAATGGATGCGCCCTTGATAATCAAAGTATGGTTAGTGGTGCTCAAGACGCAACAGCAGACAGACAATTCACATCAGAGGGATCAGCTGCATCCTCTGATACCGATTGGGGTGTTCCCAACCGGCTTGGAGTTAACGTTAGTTTGAAATCTTTCGCGGTCTGTTTCCCTTTTTTCATGGACGCAGACCTTGTCAGGTACTTGAGTTTCAGTGGCTGCCACGCCTGGGAACTCAAGTACTCATGATGCATGATGCATGATGTATTAGCGTGTGACAGGGCTTGTGATACTGATCAAGTCGCGTCTATTTATTGTTACTGTTAAGCTGCAGGTCATCAAATAACCTGATCGTCATCTGTCACGACGACCTCGACAATGGCGAGAGAAGACAAAATACTTGCACCAGCATTTGACTCTTCTTGTTGCAGCAGCAAGAATACCCGGCCCAGATAACTCACCACTGAGCCTTTGGTTTTCTCGACCAGCTGGAGTGTCCTTCCTCTCAGTAATGCAAAGCAATAGCGACCTACAGCACCTCGAGGACCCCAACCTCTGTTATCCCTTGGCAGCATCGTTCTCCCAACTATTCTCTCCTCTGACAGTTCACATACCAAATTCAGTTCAAGAGAAGTATATACAACCCTCCCAGCTGAAGCAACTTAGCCACGCCCTGCTCGCAGTCATTTCACCTAACTTCGCCCGAGTTACCATTCTTACAGGAGTAGCACTAATAATATGGGCACTAGTCCATTCGACGGAAGATCGAACATCTCCACTCCCCATGTGTATATGTAAGTCTGGTCTACATCTGACACCGAATATGACAGTTTTATTGGCGCTAGAAGTAGAGCACAATCTTTATGACTTTGCATGTAACAATACATAGCTGCCTAAGCCTACATGTATACGAGTTCATCAAATTCTTGCACGTATCTTGGTAACGAAGCATAGTCGGCGCCAAACGCGTGTCTCGGCGGGATACTGTCCAGTGATAACAGCCCCGTTTAACTCAATGGTGACTGGGGTTGGTAGGCGGGTGCCGGTCAGTGTGATGCAAGGAATGCTCATGGCATCGAAGGATCAAGACCGTGGGCTTTGCGTTTCTGACTGTTAAATGGAAAGGCTGCTATAGCTTCCAAATGACCTGGGGCTCTGCGTCGATCCAGTTGATGAGGGTCTTATCCTGGACAAGAATCAAGAGAACATATACTGGGCGGTGCATTAGACACACCTCCGTTCGCGCGACGCGATTACTTCACGGGATCGATGGTGATCAGAGGGTCAAGATACCGGGTAGCTACCGTTTCATGAATCCCAAGAGCTTCAGCGTCTCTGCCGCAAAGTCATCGATGAAACTCTCTGAAGTGGGTCTGGCGGCGAGATCAAGGTAGTCAAGGTATCCCGCCGGTAGCGTCGGAAAGGGAGGGATCCATGTTACCTATTAATGAGGTGAGAATAGCAGGATCGAGGTGGTCGAGGGAAGAACTTGGTTGTCTGGAGAGTAAAGGATGGTTAGTGGTGGCCAACAGGAGACGATTGATTCACCTTGTAGGGCCGCATCCTCTGATACTGGCTGAGGTGTTCCCGCTCGGCTTGAAGTTAACTTCCTCTCGGCACCCATTTTACTATTTTCACTGATGCAGAGCCTGTCAGATTTGGGGTTCGATGTTCAACAAGCACGAGGCTGCTATGCCTGCTATTGCCTGGGAAATCGCTCATGTCATATCAGTGTGTGAGTTAAAATCTACACCCCGGACGACGCTCATGATCAAGCCGTGTTCTACCATATGTTCTCCACCATCAAGACAAGATACTCGCCCAACATTTGCTCTTCTCCTTGCAGCAGCACGAATGCGGTGCCCAGAAATACCGCTCAGCCTTTATTTTTCTCGACCAGTTTCAGGAGTATCTACATCTCTTCTCTCAAAATCTCTGGTCCCATTGAATCATCGCACTCGAAAAGGATATATATATTGTTATATCAATTCATCATCACTGACACTTTCTTCCTCTTAGTCATGTAAAGCAATAGCCGCCTTAATAACAGGGTTAAGCCAAGTCCATCATTTGAATGTGATTCAATACGCCGTTGCTATCCTTTCAAACGCGACTAAGGCTACGCAAAACTCGCCTTTCTGCTTCTTCAGTATTCCGCTCGATGCCTCGCCTTACCTCTGCCGCCCAGTCAGTCCCTATTACCAAACCAAGCTCACCAATTCCAACCACAAACAGACCCACGACTTGTCCTAATTAGTGTTGTGTGAGACTGGAATTTGCATCACGTCTGATCGTCGTTTACCTATCCAAAGGCCCTGAAGCCCCAGCCCCAAATTGAAAGCGAGGCTGATACCCATCGGCAAAGCAATCACGTAGTATGCGATGAAGTTCAAAGTAGCACCAAGCTTCTGTCGACCTTGTACGATGTCTAATATCAACAAACTCCTTCCTAATACCAGTAAACGTTTACCTTGGCTGCGTAGCACGCCCCCACACGAGTTTGCCAAGCCATCAGCTACCTGGAAAGAGGCAACAAGCGGCATGACCACTGAAACCAGTTTCACCACTTGCAAATCGTCACTAAAAAGCAATCCGTAGCCCTAAATTCCAATCAGATATGCTGCCCTAGGCAAGTCGTCGAATGAATAGCGAACATCTTTGAACGCCATTAGTAAAAACATTATGGCAGTCCCGAGTATCACACTCAGCGCAGCAGACGCATGAGCAGCATGTTTTGCATCGGCAGTAGATCGAGATCCGATAAGGTTCCCCACTCGTGTGCTCGCAGCGACCCCGATTCCAAATGGGATGGTATTGAGAACTTCACTCGTGTTAAAAAGTCTGCCGCTGAGATGAATCTGAACAACTTACTCTGATCGGTGGTCATGATGACGGACTGAGCCGCAAGGGGCAATTCACCTAATCGACCAGCAGCCAAAGCGACTATCTCAAATGCAGCCCTAGGCAAAAAAGAAAAAAAAAAGAACAAGTTGATCGCACCTCATGTGCATGAGAAGTGAGATCGTACCATTCAGTGCCAACCATCATGATACCGGGGATGGCCAGCCGTAGAAACGAGTAGCAGCTACCAATATCGAATACGTTCTTCGCGTCGAGCCCGCCCCAGGCTCCATTGCTGCTGTGCTTATTTGACAGGGCTGTGAACAAGCAAAGAAGAATAAAGCATATCCAATATGTCATTGAAAGCGCAACCGGGGATCCAAGTAGTCCAAGAGGTGTCCGGTGTACAAGCCATATATTCAGGACGATGTTGATCGGGGAAACAACCAGCAGTACAATAGTTGAAGCCCTCATAATTCCTGAAACAATAATCTAGCTCAATCCACTTTAGTTCTAACATATCCGAAATCAGATACCTTGACACTGAGCAAGAGGCGTTAATAATATATAGAGAGAATTACGATTGTGCCATCACCTGTAGATATTTTTTAAGTGACTCAAAACCAATATACGCTGGCGCTCCAAAGAGCAATACACGCAAAAACTGCTGTACGTCTTTGCTGACACCAATCGGCTGTCCAAGAAGAAGCAGAACGGGTTCCATGTAGGCCCAAAGGACGCCAACGGGGATGAACAGAAGGTACAACAGGAATAGACATCGTTGAAAATGTACTGATAAGTCTGTTGGAGTTCCACCAGTATATGCTTGCGACCCGAGGGTGTCGAGCGCAGTCGTGCCTCCAAGCGCCACGCACCAGCCTATAAAAGAAACCGTGGGATCATTCTACAAATTAAAAGTGTTCAACTCGCCAGTGACAAAAGCTATCATCAGAGATATAGCAGCCGCAGAAAGTTCATCTGGGCCTAAGCGACCGGCAATGAGAATCGAAATAGTTTGAACCGAGTTCTGCAGTGTGTAAGAAAGAATAACTGAGATTGATAGCCGCCACCGAATTTGTCATTATTTGTATTACTCAGTCTTTCACATCTTTGTACTCACCTGGTACAGAGTCCTTGAGGATAGAAAATACGAGGTTTCTGAGCTCGAGAAGGTGACTAATAATGCCAAAAACTTGACCTCCATGGAATGACTCCTGTGTTCTACCAGCATTTTGGGATGCCGAGAGCTGGTTGCCCACACTAGAGTCTGGTGACGCGTATGATGTGACCTGTTCAGCGTGGGCTGCTAGTAGCGGCTGACTATCATCAAGAAGTTTGGGGCCAAACATTTCTTTGCTATACGGGAAATTTGGGCATTTGGGCAGTTGCTTATATGACACTCCGGGCAAAAGCCTATACCGTTCAACATCTGGACCCATGTTACTTTTCTGCCATCGATGAACTTTATTCCGACATATGACTGGCTCTTATCTCTGCTCCAAACCCATATATGTAGTTTCAAATTGATTCGTTCTGTCACCTTGCTGGGTTCGACTGCCTCGAGGCCAAACACGATGCGGTCTTTCACGAGAACGTAGCTGCCATCTAAACCCGTGGCTTCAGCTATAGGGGTTCATGGAGCTCCGTATGCCGAGTGTACCACCTTTTTTCCCACTAAATTTTCTTAAATAAAGATAGCCTGATCTTGGTTTTTCATCACCTCAATATCTTGATCAACATGATTAAATATCTGGCAATCCCTGCATTGGTTTCGGCTAGTGTGATCTTTTCCTATGCGCACGACTTTTCTTCTGAGGATCAGATGCCTCTTGACTACGTTCGTTTCCCACTTCCCCCGTATCAAGGCTTCAAAGGCGAAGGTAATTAATGATACCATCTCATGGTCAGCTTTCAACAACTTCACTCTACTCTTTCAGTTACTGCGGACTCTGTTTTCTCGGGCATAACCACGTTCGCAAGGTTGCCCTGGGTTCAGTGCCTCACAGCACAGCGTGACGTCCTCTTTGACATAGCTATACTTGGCGCTCCATTTGTAGGCTACCGGGAATCTCTTGTTCTTCATAAAAGCTCACATTTTGGGCAGGATACGGGTACAAGCTACCGCCCTGGGGCCCGCTTTGGCCCTGGTATGTTTTTCTCTCCATCGAACCTATGTATCTAAACTTGGACCGATCGGCAGCGGGAATTCGTGCAGGCTCTCGTCGCTTACCTCTGTATGGCGGTTACAATGTCCCTTTGGAAATAAATCCTTTTAACTCTGGCCTCAAACTTGTTGACTGCGGCGACATTCCTGTAACGTAGGTGTACATGCATCTATTGACATTGAATCATCGAATTTAGCCCGGAAATTTATATAGTCCATATGACAACAAGTTTGCGATCCAACAGATCGAGGACGGGCACAAGTCACTACTCAAAAGAGAATCCTTTACACCTTTGGGCAACTTATCCATCGACGGAAAACAGTTGAGCCCAATCTCCCTGGATGGAAAAAGCCACCCACGAATCATCACACTGGGTAAAGTCAAAATCTGATGTCTCTAGTTTACACTTTTAAGTTTGTATCAGGTGGTGATCATACCATTGTCCTCCCTATTCTGCGCTCTATTGCTTCCATCTACGGCCCGATTTCAGGTGGGTCTATCCGAAACTTATCAGACACAGCCCTGATAATGTTCGCTAGTCATTCACTTTGATTCACACCTTGGTGTGTTTTGTTGTCAACCCGTAGTCTGTTCAAAAAATTCTTACTTGGTCTTAAGATACCTGGAAACCGTCTACGTTCGGAGGTGCTCCATCGGCGCAGGCTCAAATAAATCACGGTACTTATTTCTGGTGGGCGAGCAAAGAAGGCTTGATTGCAAACGGGACATCAATTGCAAGTATTACAAGCTTCCCTTTTGTGTAGCATCTGTCTAGTTTCCTTTTCTTCGTTCGTCTTTTTTCTTTGATCCTAGTTCCCCTCTCAGCACGGTGCCATACGAACAACCCTTTCTAATCTTGGTGACTACAAAAACGACGACGCTACCGGATTTCAGCGCATTGAAGCACGCGAAATTGATACCATCGGTATGGATGTCCTCTATAAGATAAATGTAGTCCTGAATTTTTGCTTTTATTGTTTAGGCGTAGCCGGAATCATTGAAAAAATTCGAGCCACTGTTGGAGATACACCTGTCTATCTCTCCATTGATGTTCGTATGCTAAATCAATTTATTCATCGCATGATTAACGTTGAAATTTTTAGATTGACAGCATCGATCCCGCATATGCTCCTGCTACAGGAACGCCAGAGACGGGTGGCTGGAGTACTCGAGAGCTTCGTACTATCTTGAGAGGATTAGACGGTTTACGTATTGTGTCTGCAGACATTGTTGAGGTACGACGATTTTATACCGCATGGTTTATGTCAACCATCTGATTGCTGCACTAGGTGGCTCCCGCGTATGATACGAATGCTGAGGTATATGGACCGTTTTTGCCCCACTATTATGTTAATTTGGCCCTCATTATAGTTGACTACAATGGCCGCAGCCGATGTAAGTCTATTTGTAATAATGTGTACATCAATTACCCACTGATCGTTGATCAGGTCCTCTTCGAGGTAATTAGTGTCATGGCTAAAACTTCCTTGGGAAAATTTTAGCATTGGTTTGAATACGAGTCGTTAGGCGTTCTTTCCACTTAACATGTTTTTCAGTTTGATTTGCACAGCTCTATGATAAGTTGCTATCTACATGTTGACTATCTGCAGGAACGAAAGAATAAGGGATGTTTATTTAGTAAGAAGCCTAATCTGAAAATCGTGTAGGATGTGGCATGAAAAGACCAAGTGGTGATTCACATCTAGGTCTTGCGGGGGTCTACACGCATGTAAAATTACTACAAAGAATGCTTCTCGTCTTCACTCATGGTATACTCTATACCAATGTTTCTGATTGGACCCTTGAACCATTTGTGAGCTGACAACACCCATGAAGCGGTGGCAAAAATAAAAGAGCCCATTATGATCACAACAGCATAATCTAGGGGAAGGCGTAAGCCCAAGCAAAGCACTTGGTTCATCGAACCTACTCATATCTTCTAGTGTCGTTTCTTGGCCTGGAGGAAAGAACAGAAGAACCACTATAAATGAAACCCAGCTAACCGCGATGGTACCGATTGGAATTGACCATACGCCAACTGCTCGCAGAAATGTATATAGCGTCTGAATTTTCGATAGAAGGTTTCTGTGCTTACGGTGAAAGGAGCCGGGAATAAATTTCTCTCGTCCGGATGTAATTCGGAGAAAGATAGGCGTAGCGTAGGATGTATATAATCCGATGACAGAGGCTCTAGATTGATATCAGCAACTCATTTTTGAGCGGTCCAATTAATCGTGTCTTACCCCGCGAGGGAGGCCAGAGCAGTTTCAGAAAATCCTAAAAGACCACATACCCCAGCAACAACCATCACGAGCCAAACGGCATTGACGGGCGTTTGCGTTTGAGCGTTCATTAATTTCCACCATTTAGAACCAGGGAGAGCATTATCTCTTGAACCAATAGGATGAGCAAAGAGTATAATCCCAAAAATCATCACATGTACACGTACCTTGCAAAGGCGAATACCACTCTTGATGCATCGACGCCTTGGGCGGCACCGGTCACAAACTAGAATCCTGATGGGTAATTATATAAATGCCCATGAAAGCAATTAACCTGGACGACAATGACGCAAGCCCAGATCCCGAGCATCCCTTTTTTGCCCAAGACGTCAAGCAGGACTTGCGCCATGGGTAGTGGGAGTTCTGTTTTCAGAAGCCCAGATATGGAGGGGATGACAAAGCTAATCGCGATGAGAAGAATCCAACCCAAACTGGCCGTAGCACCAACACCAGCCTAGAAGCAAAGTCAGAGACTATCAATATTACGACGGCCTTACCGACCAAGATTGCGATAGGAGCAGCTCTACTTGCACCATTGGTTTCTTCAGATATGTGCGCAGCCGAATCGTCTTCGACCATCAGTGATAAGCGTTGTGTGTGATGGAAATTTAAAGACAACATACAGCCTGTCAGCGTCCACATAGGAGAGGTGAACGCAAGCATGAACGCCCAACCATCTTTTCAAGCATTAGTAGAGTGTATTCACCGACCAGGCCGCTGAGGCTTACCATTCGACCACCCTGAGTTATTCTCAAAAAGGGTAAATGCATCCTTAGTGGATACTTTGTCTTTAGAGATAATGAGAAGAGAAGCGACGACTGCAATGGTTGTGCCGACTATGCAAGAATGGGTTAGATACAGGCCCCAAACTGGGATAGCATCTTGATGAGGACTTTCCATTGAGAAAAACGTAAAATAGGTTCAACCTCGCCAAGATCGATGTTGCGGCGGAGCAGACAAGACCATGTACAAATAAGATGGCTATAAGAATACCATACGTTGCGCCAAGAGAAAGATGGACAGAGCCATCAGAAGCAACAGCAACGCCAGAAGCGATCATTTGTGCACAAGTAAAATCGATTGAGCACACGAGTGTTACCTGCCCAATGATGTTGGCCCAACCTAACGCATGGTTTGTGGGACTACTAGGGCAAGAGGCAAGCTTATGACGGCACCTGTAATCCAGCTGGCCAACGGGGCATATTTTTTAGGTGCTAATTTCGCAGAAAAATAATATAGACCAGCACTTGTCCTGTGAATATTTGAGTGGTCGCGGGGGAAGACAGGTGGACTTCGAAGCGTACGGCATCGAAGATGTGAGCTCTGCCAAAGAAAGTGCAACGGTCATGACAAAAATAGACGGAATGAGCCACCCAAAGACGAGCCCCACATGTCCGCCACTAGCTAGACCAAACTCCAGTGTCGAGGAGACAGAGGCTACAACGCCCATTATAGAGAAAGCGAAGGCCACTATTTCAAGTAGAGAAAACTCTCGTTTGAACTCACTCTTGTATCCTGTGGAGATTGATGAGAAAGGAAAGGCGGATTGCGAGGAAAATTCGAACCCAATTCAGCCAATTTTGCATTGTCTGCATGAGCAGTGGGCCTGCGGTCATGATATTCTGCCTGTGTTATTACAACAACCTCGTTCTTCGATTTTGACGCGTTGGACATATGTTGGGAGATTTTGGATAAGAGAAGAATAAGAGAAGAAATCGAACCTGCAATTTATAAACTCGGCGCACGAGATAAGGGTTGGAGATACGGAACAAGGGGATTTTCTGATAAGTATCGTAAGATGGCCTCATGGGCGGGTATCTTGTTAGGGTAGCGATAGGACGTGAAAGAGTTACATGGTTTCAGGCTCGGCTTGTTTTGGGATTCCGCAAAACGGTGCGGGGGGTCTCAAGCTTGAACCAGCACGCTCATAGTTAGGTTACTCGTGCCCTTTCTTTGTTCTATATTTCCACAATTATGGGATAATTGGAGCGATTTCATGTGGTTCAGCGTGGCTCCTTGGCTGACGGTTATCTGACCTTACGAGTCAGTGACTAAACAGGTTGTCCAAACTCGGCAACGCGGGACACACTTGTGACAGTCAATAGAGATTCAGCAGCATCGTAATAATAGCAGAGATAAGGGGGAATATCAACGTCAGCTGAGGCGAGTGACTCTCACAACGTAGAAGGTCTGGGGATACTAATTCGGGAGGAATGAGCGCCTGTATGGATCCTACGACTGTTAGCAGGCGAATGACAGCCTTCTGAAGGGTTATTCTGAACGGTAAGTGGTGGAGATTGTGAGCCGTTGAAATGGTGTTCGAATCTATATCGGGTACAGTGATAAGAACCTTGTTTAATGCGTCACGGGACCCACAATTCAACTAGCATCGGCATCGTGGTCCGATTTGTATTCGCTTGGAGGTCCTCAATGTATCACCATCGTTGGGATAAGTTTGACCATGTTCCTAAGCATCAGACGCCCCATGTCTGTGCCATGACCGGCTTTTGCAGCGCCAGGTTAATATTACACGAGAAAAGTAATGTGACGCATCGTAGTTGTAATAAATAGCGCACTGAGTTGAGTGAACACGAATAGGCTGGTGTCAAAAAGAACTAGTCCTGGCATCTAGATCAAGGAGCGTCATTGATAGCTGTTATATAAGTACAAATCCCAAGATTGATATAGTGTTCGTTATGCCCCATCGTTCCCTTTGATATCATAAGAAAGCTGCTGAAGAAACAGATATAGTGAAACACACCAGATTCCTTTGTCCAATCGTCGTGTCGTTTGATATCGGCGGCCGTGACGGTTGGCCGAGTGTTCTCTAGTGATTTCAAAAAATCCGCAACCTTGAGAGCTGGTTCCAACAGCTCTTCTGATTCAATTGAAGTCCAGTCCATTTCCTGCGCGTCGGGATCACCAGGTGAACAGGGAGTCCATTTCGTAAGTTTGCCATCATCAGATTCAGGGTCGGCGGCGCGTTTGAAATGGGTAGCAGAGATGACCTTGCGAACTGGTTGCATGAGAGCATCTCTCACCACAGTCGATATGTCAGACCCAGAGAAACCGTCCGTCTTGTCTGCAAGCGTTCGGAAGTCTTTCTGTGTTAGTTTGTTTGGTGTATCTCCAACATGCAGTTGGAACATGTGCCTTCGAGCGTCAGGGCCTGGTAGTGGGATATAGATACGCTTCTCGAATCTGGAGAAATCCAGATGAGAGGGTTATACACAAGCCAAAACTAGTTGATATTCACCTTCGCTTGATTGCGTTATCAAGTTGCCAGGGTATATTCGTCGCGCCCAACACTAGTACACCAGTGTCATCATGGCCCACCCCATTCATCTGCACCAAAAATTCTGTCTTTATTCGCCTGGATCCCTCCGATTCTGCTTCGTTGCGAGTTCCAGCAAGTGAGTCGATCTCGTCAATGAAGATGATAGAGGGTTTCGATTCTCGCGCTAGTTCGAACAGTTGTTTCACTAGCCTAAACACTGAGGTTAGACGGCAGTCAAATTTGTTAGTCAAGCACTTACCGCTCAGAATCTCCTTGCCATTTACTCACAAGATCACTCGAACTGACACTGTAAAAAGTGCTCTTCGCTTCCGTCGCAACGGCCTTAGCTAGATAGGATTTACCAGTTCCTGGAGGCCCATATAGCAGGATTCCGCGCCACGGCGTCCGCTTGCCGGTGAACAGATGTGGAAATTTAATGGGTAGGATGACAGCCTCCTTCAGCGAGGCTTTCGCGCCTTCCAAGCCTGCCACATCTTCCCATTTGACATTTGGTGTTTCTGCAATTATGGCGCTAGAAAGGTTTGCTCTTAGTTTCTTAGTTTCTGGGTCTTGATCGTCCTCTTCCCCATCTTTCCTGACCCGCAGTTCGATGTAAGTCAAACCGCTGTGAGCACAGAAAAGCATACAAACTTCTTCCCTGCGCCCCCACCGGTTAGTCCAATAGCATTCTTCGCGTTTTTAGGAGCCGTTAGGTGTTCCTTTAAGGTTTCTGCACGCGAGAGATATTCATTAATCTTCGTCCGAATCAATAGCTTAGACTTTTCGTTCTTCTCGTCTAGTTGTACAAGCGCATGATGAGCTTGAATTAGTATATTAGAGTAAATTGAGATGATGCTCACATTTAAGTGCAAGCATAAAGTAGTCCAACGAATTCTGATAAGACTTGTACGCCTCATTATAATTTTGCTTTAAATCATCGTCGATGGCGCGTTGAACTATTTCAATCGCTCGCTGTATCACATTAATGAGTTGATGTTTTTTGTAATATCGTGGATAAGATACGCACATCTAGAGGGGACGCGTTCGCCATCGCCGATCACAATGAAGAAGCAACGAAATATACACAACCAGGGTTAGGCTATTCCTAATTGTCCTTATTAGCATCCGAAGCTCTGGGTTATGTAATCAGATGGCTGGACAATCGACAGCCAACTCAGCTGCCATTAATGGACCATTGGCATTGAATCATTCATGATCAGGAAACGGAATCATCTGTCATCCCTTTGATGTATGAGATTGCTGTAATCACTTATCCACACAGCATTGCTGTTACAATATACAGGAATAGCTCATCACCCAGCGAAATATCAAGGATGATACTATCTTTGAGCCTTGGAGCCCTACCCACTGATGGCCACAAGCGAGTAATCTAAAAGGACCATTCTATATAAATGCCATCCGCCATCTTGTTCAAAACAAGGTCAATGTAACGCCGGTCAACCTCGTTTCGGCCAACTTTGATAGAACAAAGCCCCATGTCTACAACATGGTGTCGCACCGCTTTCACGTATAAAAGGGGCCAAATGATGTGTCTTGTTCTCCCCCCTTCCCCTGCTCCGCTTTCCGCACATTGAAGCACTCCCTTATACTCCGTGCCAACAAGTACGTATCCCACCCTCAGTTCCGCAGTCCTTGTACTCAGTACATCCTATCCCGTGCTATCTCCTTATTTAGAAATAACCCTGATAGTTATGCCTCCCCTGAGAACAAAGGGCCTCGGAGTTGACCCCGTCCGCACACCGCTTCGGGCGATCACACCTGAGGAAGCCGAGTCATGGAGTGACAACGATAGCGATACCACGTTGTCCGAGCCACAGCCCTCGGACCTAGATGAAGCTTGGCCCTATACATTCCAGGTAGGCTTATGGCCCTTTCAAATTCTCAGCATGGGTTCAAACCCTCGCCATCTCAGGCAGGAGATACTGTATGGGTAAGGACCATTGGTGGCAAGTGGTACTCAGGACGGGTCACTGGCCAAACAACAAGAAAAGGTCGAACACGAGAGGTACATGCGTTTTTAATTCTGCCCGTCAAACCCAACAATAGCCTAACTTTGCATTTCACACATGTGTAGAAAGAAGGCTTGTTCTACCCCGTGGTGTTTAATGAGAAGCTGCGCAAATATTTTGCGCCTCTTAATGGGGAAATCAAGCCAGACTCTCTTCATACCCGTCGGTTGCTGAAGGACGCTGGTTGGCTATGACCCGCTTTCGGCTTCTGACCCTCGTTGTAACCATTAGACCCATCATGTATTTTTTTGTCGGGCGCAAATAGTTATCCATGTAGTCCTAGACTTGACAGTTGGAAGATCGAGCGGATTCGATACGCTGATTAAACGGAAGGCTAATGGGTCGTTTCCCGTTAGCATTTTCCCCATTAATCAACAACACAGGAGTGCATACGGAATCACGACACAAAGGTTGATGCACCACAACTCCTGTATCGCGCTCCTTCGTTAGTACATAACGATCTATGAACGACAACTCGTTGTGACCGCCTGTATGTGGGGTAACCGTTCTTTAAGCGTGCATTAACACTTCAAGTGTTCATATAAACAATCTTAACCTCCGTTACTCTTTTTGCGTCATTTTCTATCTTGTTTTGACGCTGACAATCACCTTACCAGTACGCGGTACGTAAAGGGAATAAGCAACAAAAAAGGAGTGAGAACTGAGACAAAGGGCATGAGAAGACACGTCAGACACATCAGAACTAGATGGATAGACTAGTAGGCAAGTAAGAGAGCCAAGCACAGATGGGAAGAATGAGACGATAACGATAGTAGTAGCCTGAGTGTTCGGCAAATGAGGCTGACGAGAGAATCATTGGTGTCGTGAACGGCTTTTATTCGTAGGAAAGGGTCGCGAGTCAGGAACAGCAGGAGTTCAGAGACAAACGCAAAGACATACACAAAGTGATTTTCTTCAGCTACCAGATGAACCCAAGTGAACTTGCTCCATTGCCTTTGCGCTAACATGGATATGCTTCGGCTCCTTCACCTCGTGGCAAACCTCAATTCCCTTCACCCAAACGTGCGCCACTACTTCCTCAATGGTAGACCTTAGCCTTGGATCTGGCTCGAGCATCTTCCGCAGAAGGGTCCTGCATGCACGCGGGCTCAAGTTATTGATGGTCGGAGGGCATGCAGCGACAGCTTGTTGGGGACTGGCACAGGCTTGAGCATACGACGCAAAGAGGGTATCAGTGCCTGGTTGGGCCGCGCGCCAAGGTAGCTCTTGGAAGTGTAGGCAGTAGTAGACGATACCACATGCCCAAATGTCGACAAGGCGGGCGTCGTAGGCTGGATGCCGCATCATATATATACGTCGAGTGGAAAGGGATTGCCAGAGATACAGAGATATAGAATGTAACGTACAGCTGTTAGCTCGTATGCCCCAAAAGTCACGATGTAAAACTACTGACGTTTCCCTAAGAATTGTTCTGGCGCGATGTAAGGTTCGCTTCCGCAGAGGCCGGTGGACATGTGGATGGTCGCTTCCCAAGGCAGGCGGTACACAGTAGATGCACCATAGTCACCAATCTGATGCCAACAGTTAACAAGGAGGGTGCAAAGGTTGCACTAGCGAACCTTTAAGTGGCCCTTGGTATCGAAAAACAGATTTTCCGGTTTGATGTCCCTATGTGCTACGCCTTGACTGTGAAGGTATTCCACACCTTGAAGGATCTGCTTAAAGCTGCACTCGACTTCACTTGGACTCATGCCACTGAAAATAGACAAAGTGATCAGCCCAATTCATTTCCGAATTTATCCGGACTTCCAACGCGGAAACATTAAAAGAGCAGATGGGCAGATGGCAATCGAATACCCCTTTGCCCAGAACACAGAACAGGATATCAACTCACCCTTTCTTGATCGCAGCATACAGATCCCCACCTGGGCAGAATTCCATAACCTCACACCAGTGTTGGTTTTCGTCTTGAATGAGATCGACGGTCTCAACTATGTTGGGATGGTGAAGAGTAGAGGATATACAAAATTCAGCAGTGAGCTTCTTGACATATTCCTTCTCTGTCTCATTCTTGCGACGTGCCCGGAATTGCTAGTGATAACCGATTGGTAAGATTCGAATACATAGCAAGCAAATCAAACAAACCTTGACAGCATAGAGTTTTTCCTCAGCACGATCCCATTTATGCGCTAGTCTTACAACACTGGTCGCACCCTTTCCAATCGCTACCTTCTGACAAACCCCATACTTTTTTGTCAAGCTGATAGCACTATCTCCAGCTGTGCTCTTCGACTTTCCCTTTCCACCATCGCTACCAGCATCTGAGTCTGATCGCCGCGAAGACCCAGTTGAACGTTGTGATGCCTTGCGGTTGATCTTAGGGCCCGATGCAAGTAGATCTTTGAGGTTGAACTTGTGCGATGTACCGGTATCCGAGTGTACTGATGCGGGTTTCGCGGGGCGACTTGGAGTTACCGTGGAGGCAGTACTATTACCGGAAGGAGTCTTAGAGCTTTCTTTGGGAGTAGGTATGTTAAGCTTTCCGCCAGAGGTACCTGCCGACATGCTCGGCGCACGACTAGGGGGTTGGCTGGAGGGTTGGCTGGGTGGCCTACTTGACGGACGAGTAGGGGGGGAGCTGTGCCCGCCCCAATCGCTATCCGATACAGTCGGCGACGAAGCAGATGAAGCATTGGAGGCGGCCTTTGTGTCATTGTTGATTGAGAGCTGTTGCAGAGAGCTACGTGTATGTCCGGGCTCTTTATCGTAAGTTCCAGCTTCAGGAGGTGGAAGAGGGACAGCGGGGAACATGATCGGTTGTTTTATGCTGGTTGGGTTGGCGAGCTTAGCCTTTGGTGGCGGAGTCAAGGTAGGATGATGATGTGTGATGTTGAGTGCTGCTTTGAAATTGTTCGTTAGATTGGTGATTGTAGTTTTGCCATGCGGAGGTTTATCTGGACCGTCGGCACCATCGCCTTCGGTGAGTGTGGTCTCTTCTGAAGCGTCGAAAATTGTCATGGTGGTGATAGATTGGTAAATCAAGAGTGGGTATTAATGAGAATTTAGGGGGGTTCGCGAGCCAAAGCGAGAGCCAAGGTGGAAAGGTGGTGGTGTTTACAGAGACGACATCATAATGGACGTTTCCAGATGGTTTTTAAGTGCTGAAACCGGCTGGATTACCAAGAAGAGCGATTTGGGTGGGCACAAGAAGTTGACCCCTTGAACTCGTAGTCTTCAACTGCGAGCAGAGCGAGCCACTACTGACCGGAAGGCAGCTGGTCGGTGAACCCGCAAAGGATGAGTTGGATGATGGGAGAAAGCTGGGAAAAATTCGACGGGCTGGTCCTTTTTCTCAAGTTCCACAATTTTATTAGTCAGCACACGTGGCCCGACCGCTCCGACCTTGCCCCAACCCGTGTATGTAACAACTCAACTCGGACATAGGCATAACAGCGCAGGGACCGACTCTTACCAACTTACACACAAACACACACACATCCCATCAGCAACGAATAGCGATAATGTCGCCACGTTTTTCGAATCGCCAGCACAAATGTCCAGATGTATGTCAAAAACGACAGCAGATCAGATCCCCAAAGTTCTTCGAACAGAGAACGTCTATGGTCAAGCTCTTTAAGGCCAGCGAAGCACATCAAAGCGCCCGTAATTAGATTAAAAACACAGGATGGAAAAAGAACTATGGATACCACTCGTTCTGCTAAATGTCTATTACCCTTTGAGGGATTATGGCAATTGGGCCATGTAACACTCGTTACCAAAGTAGCCACGTAAAATGTCGTGCCAGGCATCAAACGCTCACAGAAGTCGGCGGTGTCATCGGTGGGGTAAACATGGATCTATAAATATACCTGGTGAGCAGAATAAAGAGCGATACGCGGTGTCCAAAAAAAAAAAAGGTTTGCAGGACTTGGCAAAAAAGATATTGCTCAACGACAAGTCTCAAGTATTGAAACACCACAGGTTGCCTCTCACTATCCGTACATACACACCCTAGACCACAGCACCCTACATCATTACGATACGAACATGTATCACTTATTTACCAGGAAGAACCGACACGGCCCATTTGTTTTGCCTCCTCACAGCTTCGCTAAGCGTTCCAGGGTCCTTCGCACTCACAAACCCCACAGATATTACCCCGTTTACAGGGTTAATCGACGCAGAGAGCGCGTTCTGTTTCACCGCAGCTTTAACACCCAAAGCAGTGACACATTCAGTACATTTGGGCCCGCCTTTCCAGCGCGTGGCTGGGGTCCAGTAGTACTCGCTAAGAACTCTGCCTGGAGACAAGAAAAAGAAGTGCACCTGGGTGAGACCAACCCAGTCAGAAGTTTGGTCAGAGAACTAGAGAATCTCGATTGCTTGCCTCTTTAAACTCGCCAAAAATGACTGCAGAGATCGGGGTGCCCTGAAGCACTTCACTTGGGGGAACAATATTGAGAGGGTCTCCCTTGGTTTTTCCTATGTCGAAAGGACCGGTTAAACTGTACTCCGTTATGGTTCCGGCCTCTGGCTGGTAGTAGATACGAGTATCGCCATTACCACTAGGGTTCTGGATCTTGGCAAGAGCGCCTTTGGTAGAGAAAGGCACGGAAGCAGCCATGGTTCTTCCAATGGAAAGCACAAGGAGGCAGGCCTAAGAAATGAGTGGTTTAGTACGTGTAATGGGTAAAGGTATAGGTTGTTGCATACAAGTAATAGTTTAGAAAACATGTTGTTCGCTGAAGTGTATCGATTACACGTCCGTCTTTTATACTATCTGCCTGGGACGTTATACTAGCCATTTGTCGTTAGTTGTTGCCAGAAAGCCGCACAGCTGCAGATCTTCACAGATAGCGGACGTAGAAGGGGAAACAAGTTCCTAGCGTATACTGTATCACCGGACTTTCCCCAGTACTAGAGAGACTGACTTGTTCGCCCCTAGGTGTATCTCCAGGCGGATTAGATAAATCTGAATGGGATACGAAGCGCAAAGTCCGAAGAGACGATTTTTATACTCAATTGATTGCTGGCCATCGCGAGTTCCAGCTTCCAGCTTAGATGATTTAACTGTTTTCGTCTGTACTAGACAAGAGTATAAGTGCTGTTTCTGAGCTAGCAGCGACGCCACCAGCCACACAAAAGACGACCGGGTAATTCTCAGATACTTTGAAAGGAAAAGTGCGGCTCTAGCAGCTAGCTCTTGCAACAGCATACGAAATGGAAGTCACGGCCAGTGACGTGTGGCGGAAGAGAACAGTATGGAAGTTGAAACTCAGATCAATTCAATCATTTACTTAAGCACCGAGCGCGCCACTTCTTCTTGGACGTTAAGATTGCGCCTGTCGAACATGAGAATAGTACAAAAACATAGGTTTCGTGTAATGAATCTGAACGGATTGGGAAGCTGCGAAAAGAAAAAGCCTTTTCTGTTTGTTGGTTTACAAGACGCCCGGGATTATGTTTCCACGGTAAACAGTTATGAAAATCAGAGGCGATGTCTAGTAGCATGATACCATCATTGATGCATTGGACACAGTGATAAGTTATTGGGAGCCAGGACACAACCATTTGCACGCCATGTATAATTAAGTAGGCAGTCGGGGTAGCATTAACGCAATAATTAGCCCCAACAAAGGCAGAAGCCCCAAGTTAAAACCGAATTGGGGAAATGTATCGCTTATCCCGTATCGGCTTGGAGGCAAAAGAGGATAGTAGGTAGCCGGCAGCAATTATTTACCAGCAAAGGCTCTGAACGTTTGGTCGCCTTCCATGTTTTGCATGTCGTACGAAGTAACCTCAACCCGTTGAGCACTTTTGTACTTAATCTATCACCTGTTTACCTACACCTTTCCTTATTCCGCCGCTTTCCTTTTGGTCACCTAATCAAACTGACTTTGATAATATCGGACAGGTCAGCGCCAGCGGCGATGGTAAGATGATTCTCTGGGATATTGTGAGCGGTGAACGGATCCGCACGTTTGAGGCGCATGACCGGGGCCTCGCTTGCATTGAGTTCAAGGTAAGCTGCTGATGTTGATGAGCGACAGTGCTACATGAGATGGTCACGAACGCTTGCAGGTCGAGGCTACACGGTTTAGCATTGCTGCTTCAGCAATCAAAGCGGTGTAATGATAATCATCGGGTTGTGAGTCGACGGTAAAAAAATAACAACATCAGAGACGTTTGGCTAGTAAAAACACAAGTTAAAGGCCACTTGGACCGTCCGAGTGTTGAACGTTAAATCTAGAGACATCAGAAACAAGAATCAAAAAGAGCATGTCATCAACATGACACACCTTGTGGGGTCGTACTTCTTGTACGCCTTTTTGAGAAAATCGTAACCACCGTACGTTGGAAATACTTGCTGGCTGCTGTCGCTTTCTGCAATGTAGAGCGGTAGTCCAGGCGTTCTCGGCGCACTAATCAAGATGATTCAGTTTACTTAAACATGATTGTGATGTAAGCTTTACTTTTGGAAAAAGTTCTGTCGAGCTACGCCAAGAGCCAGGCTCGTGTCCTGAGCGCCAGCAGGAAGTGACATACTGAATTGGATCATGTAAAATCCACCACGAGAAGCATCAATTGCATTGCCACCTCTCGCCCGGCCAGCCTTGATTTGGGAATTAGGAACTGCTGTAAACGAAAGTGTGGTGCCGCCCAGCTCGGTTTTGAAGTTGTTGCACAGGTCAGCATACAATGCATATATCTTGCGATAAGGCTGAATGTTGTTTGAACCTTCCAGTACGGATGCACCAAAAAGCTCTATCAAAGGATTGCCTGCTCCGGGGTCGCCGATGAGGTTTGCTGCGTCGTAGTAGCTGCGCGGACTAAGGTCGGTCTGTATGGTGGGGATTGCCTTGAATTCCCCGAACACCTTGTCGGGAAGCTCTGACCCCTTGTAAAAGGCATTGAGTACGATAAGCGGTGATATTACACCGTTCTCGAAGGCATTAAAGAAGTATAGCAGCATCGCTAAATGCTGCTAGTCAGCGTCTCACGAAGGCAGTCATCAAGAATCGTCATACAGGCTTTCGGATCGTCCACATTGAGCGCGTAATGAGCAAGCGCTGTCAGGACGGCATCGACTGAGGAGTTAGCATACTGATAGAAGCTATCAAAGGACGTCTCATAAAGTGCTGAAAGCTCGACATACCACAAGCTGACCACCAAACCAGTTTTTTTCTTCCTTATTACCGGTTGGTATAGCATCCACGACATATCGAGTAACAATACCAAACCTATTGGCACCCCCTTTTAACGCACGAAAAAGATCTGCATACTTATTCTTCGCCGTTGCGGTGACAATTTGGCCTGTCACGAGTACGACGTCGACCTCTCGCATAGTGTCAACTGAATATCCGACCTGTGGAGCCAAGTAACTGATTCCGCCACCTAAGAGAAGTCCTGTCCCGACCGTGCTGAAGAGATCAGTAGTATGAGTGTATAGCGCGCCCAATTTAATGGCGATAAACGTACCTTACTCTTCCCCCGGCAACGGCAACTCCATGAGGTTCCAATGCATCTAAAGCCTCTCCCCATGTTAGTCCAGGTTCAAATGTGACAGAGTTCGCCGAAGCATTATAGGAGATGGTATTCATGTTCATGAGGTGTATGAGCACGCCTCCTTCTACACTAAACCAATATGGTAAGTTGTTGAGGAGGTGATTCAACTATCGTCTCACTTGTTCCAACCCAGCATGGCACTGTGGCCGCCTGCCTGGACGGCATACTTTGACTTGGCGCGGTAGACAACTGACATCGCAATGGACACATCTCTCGTGGTCCGAGCAAATACGACGCAAGTTGGACTAAGTTGCGCATTTTGCAGGCTCCAAGCCGATCTTGCGCCTGTGTCATAGATCTCGCCACCAGGAACGTCCACAAGAGATGCGATGGGGCCGCCTTTCAGCAGTTGACATGCCAACTGGCTTCCGTTAGTGCTCGCACTCGTTAAACCGAGAAGCAGCACAACAGAGAAGATGACAGTAGCCAAGAGGGAAGAGACCATACTGAGGGTGGTGAAAACTCAGAAGATCTCTGGCGTGCTTTTTAAAAGCATCGGTGCCTAGATTGTCAGTTGTAAGAGCATTAGAAGAAGGCGGATGACGCTATGGTCGTGATTTCGGAATACACGGGCATGTTTTCTCTCATGCTGGAGGTTTCCCTTGCCCTGGTAGTCGCAAATACTCCGCTGTTGTCGGGACCCTCTAACGGCGCCAGATTACTATGTCTGGACGTGTGGCGGGCCGCCATATTCCCTTGAGACTAGCCTGATTTTTCCGATTTGTGAATTGGTAACTTGACATTTCTCCGCCACAATCCTCCGTACCGAACGTTGGGAATACCTGCACGGTTCATAAAGTTCACTTCTTTTTTCCATCCCGTTTGTAAAGCTGCCACAATGAACAGATCAGCACATTTTCTGTCCGAGATGCCTGTGACCTTTCGAGGTAGGAAGACCGTCGGATACGCGTCAACTTTACCCCGACGCTTGCTCATATGGCAGGTCATAATCCATGCAAGTTAATGCTAATGGAAGGATCAAGGAGGGTAGCTGACGATATCAATCAGACTTGGGAACTTTGTGGTGGTAATTATATTGTAATTGATTAGTTGCGTCGATTCCAGGATTGCGATTGGACGAAAAGTGGCGGGGCACCCAGACGGTTGTCATTCTGGGGATTACCTGGACAACAGCGCTAAGAATAAGATGATGGTGCATTAGACGCATGGGTGTTTAAGCAAAGCACATGGGTCACATCAAATCACAATACATTCAAAAGAGAACCTAAAGTGCCAGCTGGTCCCCATGCTGTAAGGCGTGCTGTTAATGCGGTCCATCACATGTATATGTAAAGCAAGGTCCATGAGAAGATGGAAATTTGATTCGTGGAATGACATCTTCGCTGTTATCAACACACTGCCACGACAACCACGGCATTATGGAGTGAACTTACTCTGACTGGCCAGGCCTACAGAAGAGGACCACCTCTGTCGACTCCAACAAAAGTGTGACAGTGAACGACCTTGTCCACTCAGCTACTCAGCACGTTGTCTTAAAACGAACGTCATGGTGACAAAACCAGTAAATGGGTTATTTGGTCGCTCTTTCAGACTTCGACAAACCCTGGCAAATTAATAGCATAATTACATAGTGAGAAGGTGAACTCCCTATGTGAGGCGCGATTCAAGCGTACCTGGAGAACGCTGGAGAATGCTAGAGACAAGTGTGGACACCAGCAGTTCACGGATGTCACTTCTTGTGACCAGAGTGTGACTAGACCACTCGTTACACACAACCATATCTCAATAAATCGACTACATCGTGAATTAGTTTTTATTTACCCCGGTAAACAGTCGCAGTAGGATCACGGTGCCCACCCGCCCTGCCGCTGAGTTAGGAGGAAATTTTGAACTATCCATTATGTGCCATCGTACATACTCGCTGTCCCAACTTTCTCGTGATGAGCGCATTGATAGAAAATTACATGGCAAATTTATTTCTACTCCAAAACAGTGTACGTGTTTTGCTTGTTATGCATAGCAAAGAAGCAACTACTAGAGCGTGTCTACAAATCTGCCGACAGGGCTTCAGAGCTGTGGCGTGGAGTAAACATAGGAGGTGATGCGATTCCATGAATCTGATTCAAAAGGAAGAGAACGTACGACAACGAGAACAGGAAGAAGCGCTGATGGATTACGTGTTTTCGTAGTTGTCCCACCAAGTAGTATTATGGCACCCACCCCACGAACAGAGGCCCATACACTTGTGAGTTCGACGTGGTGTTGAGAGGGCCCCATCTGGTAGTGCCAGTACGTGCAACTTCTCTTCGATAAAAGCTGCATTACCAATTAACATCTGCTGGCAATTCTTTACGACAGTGTACTGTTGGTTGTAAGCCTGGCGAGACACTGACCCCTCTTGAATCATGTAGAATCTTGATGCTTGATCCCTCGGAGGCTGCACGTAACGATCGCTTCAGGTGCGATCATATCCTTATACTCGTAGCACCGTTATATGGAGATGTAAACAGACAAACTACGGTGGTTATCAAAGTCTGGGCAATCTTGTCAACCACGTCGGCAAAGGTGTCAATGCCCATGTATGTGAGAAAGTAGCGCGTTACCAAAGAATCAAGATCCGTATGACCATTCAACGTCGCCTTATTCTGAAGGTGAGCAGGAATGGTTTGACTGCGGAGGTTTGACGAAATCAACTTCTCACCACCCATCTCCAAGTATGTTGACATCTGGTTTGGAAGAAGCGAGTTTTGTCAAGACTCAGTACTGAAGGCGAGCGCAACTCGTGGCGTCTGCTTTTGACAGAAGCTAGCGCCACTCTTCGAGTTGAAATGACAAGAAACGTCTGTCCTCCGGTATATCGGGGCCAGCGTGCCACTAGGGTCTATCGCTTGCGGCGTTCCGCCTACCAGATCGTAGTCTCCTTTTGTTCTATAACTTAGACCATCTTTCTGTCTTTTGAGCTCGGCCTCAGGCCACAACCCTAATGCACGCATCGCTATGAGCGCTTGTACTATGTCGTAATGTAAAGCATCCAGAATCTCGCGTCATTCGATGAAACAAGACTGTTTGCAAACGCAGAGGAAGATGATCAAGGGACGCTGTTAGATGCAACCTGGACGCCATGAAAGAAACCTTACAATTTTTTTCACAACAGACCGTACATAAAACACAGGACTCTAATTCGTGTAGGCAGGAATCACCCGCTGTATACGGCATGACCATGATTGAAGTAGAGGTATCTTGACGTAGTGTATAATCTGGCACATACATGTAAAAAATAGCCGCTAAACATGGTAGCCAAAGCGAGAAGTTCTAAGATTCACCCTCTACGTCTTAGAAAGGGATATCTATATCCTTCCTCTTCTTGAACATAACACGAGCATGCTTATCTGGTATAATCGCGATAGAAAGCCAGGAATTCTTAGGCCTGACGCCATTGCAATCGTCGCCCAGCTTCACATCGTAGCGTAGCACGATATAGGCCAAAGCAACCTTTAATTCGTTGGCTGCAAAAAATCTGCGCAACAACCCATCAACAGGTACCAAATAATAAATCGTGTCTACTAACCTTCCAGGACAACTGTGTCGCCCGTGTCCAAACACCACGTAGTCTGGGGTGGTGTGTACCATCTGGTGGCGAATTGCATCGAAACCTGTTGCGGCTTCTCGGATTCTAGAGAAGCGGAACCCATCAAAAGTGTTCGCCGCACTGTAATATGCTATAAGTAGGGCCTGTATTAGTACCACGGGGTGAAAAGAACAAAGCAGGCGGACACTCGTCATGGTGTGTAGCATAATTGGCCACAGATAGAATGGTGTCCTTTGGCAGGTGCACACCGTTTGAGAATGTGAACCCTTGTGGATTCACAACCTTGCGTGTCATAATCACTGTAAATTGAATCAATGTCTAAAGAATCTTCCGGGATCAATGAAGAAGTCTCACAAGAACTGAGCCCATTGAAACGCTCCGATTCCCGTACAAAGCTGTCAAGCTTGACCATCTCCCTGAGGGCCGCTTTTGTCCAACCCAGACGGCCCACAACGGCCTCCACTTCATCGCGCAATACTTGGAGGTATACTTCAGGACGCTCTGCAAGATGGTAGAGGATATTGGTGAGGGCCTGCTGAACGAGTTAGCGGAACGTGTGTTTGACGATCATTGGACTAACATGTGTTGAGGTATGTATAGCTGAGAAATTGAGAAACATGATTCGCTGCACAATTTCGTCCGCAACAGTGTCTGCGGGGTATCTCTGACTCGCCACATCATACATCCACGATATTGCATCGTTCTGTTTTTGAGACAAAATGACAAGTGTTAGATATAGCGTTTGTGTTATTTTTCAACACACAAACCGGCCTATCAGGTCGATCGACGCCGAACTCGCGATCCATCTCTACACGCTCCAAGACAGTCTTGCGCAATTCCGTCTTTCCTGGATGTCTGAAGTGGCGCCTTCTGAAGGCAACAATCTGTTGCCTCATCCTTTATATTGTCTAAATTTTAGAGGGTGGACTGCTTTCAACCCTGGTCGACTCACGGCTTCAGCACCCACGGCATAAAATTGATGAAGAAAGCTCCGATAAAGACATCTACAGCCCAGTTCTTTGCAAGGCGGATATATTCGTCGTTACGACCTGAGGCAGCGGGTCTTAGGCGTGGAAATAAGTGCACAGTATGATAAACCTTACATAAAGGGAGGCCAACAAATAGCCTGTTGCCAGTACGTGCGATAATCTTGATAACTGTTTCAAATGCGGGAACTGATACCCATTCGGACGCTAAAGGCCAAGCCATTAGAGCATGTAGAGAACAAGCTGACAGACTGACCTTCCCCCTTTTCCTTGTCATACACGGGTGTTGGTATGATATCATCGCACGACCACACAATCTCGTCATATATATCCTCAAAACGTGCTACCAGATTCCTCGTAAGCGTTGATCCTATGACGCCCACATGATACTGGTCATATTTGATAGAAGGTCCCATGGTGAATTCGGTCTGTAACACGTCTGCTACTGCATCAATAACCGACAAGTCGTCGTCGCGAGCTTGGGCAAGCTCGTTGATGAATTGCTTTCCGCTGACAACTACTTCCCAGTGATCTAAAAAGGGTACACGAAATAATCCTCCAGCTCTTTTTGCGATCTCTCCCTGAATGACACCAGATGTATCAGTAAGGAATCGGTAGGAACCGAGGTATGATGTTAAGCGCCCGGAAGGACCAAATGCAGGTATCGCGCTTAGCTAGCGCAATTTTGAGCCGGCAGTTGATCGTGAAACCGAAGGACTTACATCAGGTCCAGAAGATGTGCAATTCAAGACGACGAGAAGAATCAAAATGCCAACAAGAAGCTTGAAAGCGCTGGGGAGGTCAAAATGAGCAGCCAACTCGATAAAGGCGTTGTACAGCAACATGGTAAGAAAGAAAGAGATGCTTCTGCAATTTTTGCCTCAAGGGTTCTGGCGGTTAAAAGATCAGAAAGTCAACACCCAGATACACAGCCCAACAATAAACCACTGGACACTGGAACGGTCTTGGCTATCCATTCCCAAATATGATGGATGTGCCATAGTGAAAGGCGGCCTGCCGGGTCAACGTAGTCATAGACAGCATTTTGTTTGAGTTTGGAAATTGGCCCAAAGAGCAAAGAATTCCACATGCATCAAAAATAAGCTGCGAATGGGAACGGATTCAATACGTTTGGGCGCAAACCGGTTCGTTGTCGTGGTTTTACAAAAGTCCGTCCATATAGATTGGCCCATGGTTATAATTCGCTCAGATAGCACTAATCCCGTATCAGAGCCTTGCAGAGAAGATGGATGATGGAGAGATGCCACTAACAGCACTGCCAGCAATCTGTTTGTGGGGTGCCGAAACTTGCGTCGTGGATTAGATGAAACAGAGCCAGAAGTGGATAAGGTCGGATGTTGCCGGACACTTGCAAGATCAGTTACCTGGTCCAGATTCTCTAAGTCTCCGTGCTTATCGAGCTTTCGCAGGCGCCATATGAACTTTCAAGCTAGAAATTATCGGTCAGCGTTGCACCATCACGATAGGAATAGCCCTTGGTAGGCAGTGTCCCAAATGGACTTGAGTACCTGATCCTTGAAGATTTAAACTTGACTTGTGACCCGAGGTTCTGTCTGTTCTTCCTGATGATTGCATTCTAAATCGGGCTCTGATGTACCGAGCTACCACTGTCGTGTGTTACCAGCTGTCCTCATGGTGTGGAAACACTACCAAACGAGTTTACATTATATATCTACGGAGGTCTTCAGGATACAGCCAACCTAGGTATCTATCACACAGTCGTTGCAAAAATGGAAGCCCCGCCCCCTCCAGGACTGAACTACATTGCGATTATCGAGCCAGCGCTTACCTTTAGTCTACTTGGCGCCTTTTTTGGTGGCCTCCTTGTACCTCTGTTTATTTTCCTGTTTCTCTTTTCTACGCCTGCAGCACGCAGGCATCCAGTATTTGTCCTCAACGTTGCTATTATTTTACTTGGGCTAGCCCTAGCAGCGGTGAACGTGGGTCAAGAATGGTCGAACCTAGTAACACCCACAAAACCTATCCCAGATTCTCTAACTCTCGCCAACATCACGATTGACGTGCTCTCCCCCATGATCATCGATTCTGTTCTCATTTTTAGACTTTTGGCATTTTTCCCTAGGATGACGACATCCAACCTTACAATCGCAAAGGTCTTAGCATTCCCAGTCATTGTTAAATCGGCGCGGTTCATCTGCATAACGATATTCCTTCATAACCTGGGTCAAACGGACGGCCAAGGCAGCATCACCGTCTTAGCTGCAAAGACGTGGTTCCGCAACCCATACCTCGTCTCGGAGTGGTCCCTGCAGATAGCAGACAATGTGTATGTTCTACAACTGTTGTAATAGCGCTTAAGGCACTATTGATGTTTGACTGAAATAGGTATTCCACAACCTTCTTCTTCTGGAAGCTCAGGAAATACTATACCGGCGGCAACAATACTTTCCTTGTCCGGAATAGTGCGCAATTTCCTGCTCGTGGAACTTGTTCATACAATATTGATATATTACTACTAGGAACTCTCTTGGCTCGTCTTCGCGGCATCTTCGCTATTGCCCTAGCCAATTTCGTTTTCCCGCTTTTCATGAACGTCACGCAACTCGTATTAATTGTCCGCGATACCAACTACGCCCGTGGTGCTGAAGTCCTGATGGCCAACATGTACATCAGTATTTTCGGTGTGCTTTTCGCTACGGTGTGGGCGAGTGGAAACGCCTGGGGCAGGAATAACGGAAAACACGACCAATCAGCGTTCCAGACTACTTTCAGCGAGCAACCTGGGTATATTGGCAGTGGTACGGATCCTCGCCTCGGTGGTCGACCCAAAATGGTCGGGCAGAGCTCTCACACATTGCCTATGCACTATTTCCGAGGTAATGACAGTGACAGTTCGCCCACTGCGCATGAAGAGGGTACACATGTTGAGCAGGTTACATTAACAGGTATCAAGGATGAGGAATATAGTCACATAAAATCTTAGTACCTTCTGTTGTGATATCTTTGATGATGGATACATTGCTTGTCCTGCGTATTTATATGGTGCCGTACGGTGTACTCTACTGAAATCAGCTTCATCTTGGTTTTGAAATATGGCCTTTGAGGGACTTCATCTACTTCGATGGGGTCCATCTGCTCGTTGTGTAAATTTTGTTTTTCATAAAACAATACGAACTATGATATCAGATGGCATAGATGATTAATAGATACGAAAGGATATCTAGATTGTCTAATAACAAAGTGGAGCGAAACATAAACGTCCTTCGATCAGACGTTCTGATTGTTGGTTTCCGTAGCTTTCTCTTCGGCTGTGCCATCAACCTTCTTCTCTTCCTTGACCGTCCACTTTTGATCCATCTTTGCTTGCATGGGCACGTTGGCCATCAAAGCCGTCGACAACAACCCAACTCCTGCGACACCAATCATCACGAACCAAATGACGCGAATACCATCAGCAAAAGCAGCCCGAACTTGAGATCGTAGAGGCTCTTCTAGGGTTGCCACGCGAGGGATCGAGGCGTAGGCAATAGATGCGCCGTTTCGAGGAGGGAGAGTAGCAATAAATGCGGGTGGTAGACGTTTGTTGAGCTCGTTCTGAAGAATAGTGCCTCCAACTGTAACACCCCATACACCAGCAAAGGATCGGCAGAAGGCAAAGAAGGCAAGAGCATGTGCGTTTCGAGATACATCAAGTGGAGCTAGGACAGGGACTTGTTATAGGGGGGAAAAGAAAGCATCAGTGGGCAATGTCCATCATACATCAGATGTCTGAAACTCACAATATCCTACCGAGTAGACTGTTCCTGCTCCGATACTGATGAGCGATGGTAGACCTATACTTTTGGAAAGAGAGCTGTTCGCCCGGATTGTAGTCAGCGCTGCCGTAGCGGCAACCAATATGCTCCATCCAAGATACGCTTGATATCTATACCTCCCCGTCTTTGTGACACTAACACCAGCGATAATGGAAGCGGGTCCAAGTGACATCGTTAAACCGAAGGAATCGATTCCAGATTGGCGCGGTGAAGCACCCTTGCAAGCTTGATAGTAAGCTGGCATGTAATCTATATTGATATCAGCATACAGTGGTTTTCAGCAGAAACCCTTTGCTCACAAATAACCCCAAGTAAGATAATAGGGCTAAGGAACGTCTGCACATATCTTGCCACGAATGAGTATTCTGAGATTTATTTGATGATACATCTACTCACCCACTGAAGCTTGTTCTGTTTGACAGCACTTCGAATGGAAGCTAGGCAAGCCGATGCAGGAACAAAGTTAGCGATACTGAATAATATATAAACCGTGACATACGATAGGATTTTTCGCTACCCGGGCTTCGTAAAGAATGAAAATGCCCATGCCGGCAAGCCCGATGATTAGAGGGACTAGAACACGAGCACTGGACCAGAGGTAGACAACCCCACCCCAAGTAAGGGCTATCACCACACTTGCGGTACTCGCAATGATCAGTGCGTTCCCGCTACAGGTGTTGTCAGATTATACGAGCCAAGTGTGCTAAAGTGAACACCTACACCCAATCCATCTTGGCGAGTTTCTCTTTCATTGTACCAGAAGGAGTTGGGAGCTTGAGAAGTAGAAGAACCAATATAACTGTGAGGCCTGATATGGGGAGATTTAGGTCTGCAAACATTGTACGATGAGCTACTTCGCTCGTCAAGGTGTTTTGTAATGTCAACCCACAGAATATCCAGCGCCATTGACCAGAATCTGCTAATGCACCACCTATCAGAGGTCCAAATGCTGCAGAAAGTGCCCAGGATCTGATTTAGTAATCAGCCCATCGGGGACCTGATTGAAGAGGTGTAGAAAGTACTGCTTACAGCCCAAGCACACCACTGACAAAGCCTCTCTCTTGAAGAGGAACAAGGTCGCCAATAATGATGTTGGTTACGGACAAAATCATTCCACCACCGAGGCCTTGAACAGCTTTATAGACGATTGGGACATTCACTCCTCTGAACAATTGGGAGAGAGAGAGAAACCACATACTTCTGGCACCAATGAGCCATGCCATGCTTTTGGCTGTTCCACAAAGTGCGCTTCCAAAGGCAAAGAGAGTGAGCGCGCTCAAAATGGCTGGGCGTCTCCCAAATATTTCAGATATGCCGCCGCTCAACGGTAGTACAGCCGTAGATGAAAGAGTGTATGACGAAGATATCCATATAAAGTCGTCCGCATTCAACGCTTGCGTGATAGCGGGCAGGGCAGTTGAGGTTGCCGTCTGTTGATAAATTGGGTTATTTAGCAGTCAATCACTGTTGTATGATGAATATGACCGACGAGTTCAATGGACACCAGACAGAGAGCAGAACCAAGAGCCACAAGTATAAGCCAGAACCTCAGGTCGCGTTTAGGAGGTTGGTCATTTTGTGGTTTAGTTGCTTCGGCTGCTGCATCTGCAGAAACGTTGTTCTGCGATGAGGAGGAACGTTGGTCTGCGTTTACTATTGAGGTTGTGCTAGAGTCTTTCATGGATGAGGGGGGAAGACAAGTTTGAGTCGACGCGAGCTAAGAGCACAGCTGCTGCCGGTATCGATTATTGACCCGAGCTGGATCAGAGCTAGCTGAACATTGGGTGCACGCCGTACGTTCCATGCCCGTCACAGAAGGTCGAAGCGGTGAATATCATGACATAAGCAAACCTATTTTTAACGCTCCACAGAAACGAAGTTGACCTATTTTGGGAACATGCCATTGTCAACGGAGCTACAATAATGGAAGCGTAATTTTCTTTATACAATGATTTGATCACATTACTCGGGGTTCCTCGGGTTCTCTGTCGACCATAGCCCACTTGCCGAATCGATTCCTGCTACAAGTTTAAATATGCTGCGTACGTCCTGCCAGCAAGACGACATAATACGCCCTGGGCAATTTCGAATTCCAGCTGTGCCAGCTCTCTCAATTCCTTACAATGTACAGTCCACCCAATCTTATCTCCATATGTATCAACCCTATCTCAGTATATCAATCTATGTATACGGGTAGCAAAAAATCTGCCGATAACAAACGGAAACTCACGAGTACTCAATTGACCAAATAATACCGCCATGCACAACTTGTCATATGCTACAAGAATCCATCTCAAGCTGGAACAGGCATATATTCAACAGGAGGGAATATCCGCGCCAAATAAATCTCGAGCGTGTGTCATGAATTCTCTGAATTGTAAACAATTGAGTTCTTTAATCCGCCTTTGCGCCATTGGACACATAAGGTTATCCATTAGGCACGCTTGGGTATTAAACAGAGATACAGGCTTCACGATGTGTAACGAAAAGGTCAATTCGTCATTCACAACAAACATTTCTCGAGTGGGTTAAGGAGCAGCTGTCCACGGGGAGGGACGGCAACGGTATTCAGGGGATCAATAACCTCGTATGTATCTCCCTCCAGCGACAAGTCGACTCGTGCGATGAGTGAAAGTACCATTAATTTAATCTCTGTGTGATCAATCAGTAACATCGATGATGGCAAAGACAAAAAAATAAACAAACCTGCGATAGCAAGAACCCGCCCTGGGCAGGCAAATCGTCCTAGGCCAAAGGGCCAATACGAACTACTGATACTTGCTGCGGTCTTTTCGGTACCGATCCAGCGTTCACTGTCAAATTTACCTGCATCTTCCCCCCAATTCTGAGTGCTTTCATGAGACAGAGTTGCGAGCGGCGTAATCAAGGAACCTGAAGTAGGGAGAAAGAGGGGAAAAAAGAAAAAGTCAATCAGCGCTCAAAAAACATTGTACGGCACAACGAAATTTACTACCTTTTGGGATTACATAACCACCGAGAGGCACATCCTTTGTAGTTAGTCGGAAGACTGCTATCGTATCTCCTTTTGTGCGCATGACCTCCCTGATAAATGAATCCAGACGCTCTGCGCTACGCAAAGAAGCGTAGGACAAGATAGGCAGTCCACTATCAGGGTCGGTCTCGATGACCCTGTTCAGTTCTTCGCGGATCCGGGGAAGATTTTCCTTCCGCAAAGCCAGCTCGTAGAGGACCCAAATGATCACGGTGGAACTTCAGAACCGAAATGAGCGATATTAATTCAATAGTGCAGGTAGATCACTTACGTTTGATGGATAGATGCAAAAACGATCCTTGCAGAATAAGTCAATGACACAGCACTGATGAATTGGAAACCACCTACCCAAGAGTGAGGGACACAATCCAAAAACTTTCAGTGAAACCCGGAATACGCCCATTCTCTTTGATTAATTGAGATAAGAGGCAGTCCTTGTTCGGATGCTCGATCAACGAGTGCAGATGCAGATGTTAAGTTTGAAAATCTTACTGGATCAATGTGGTCGATATTGCCAGTAGCACGAGCTTTTTTCAAATGGTTCCAAACATGCCAGGCAATGTTTCGGAATGTCCAAGGAATGGTGAAAACCATGAGTCGAATCCTAACAAAGTGAAATATGAGAGGAAATTCAGAAAGATGGTAAGGCAAACTTCAGACCAAGTATAAACCCTCCATGCGGTAGGGAATGTAGTAGACCAGTAGCCTGTGTTTTGGTATATGCCAGCAACGATAGCAATATCAAAAGCGACCTTGATTGCCGCCCGTATGAACTCTGGGCTGGGATTTTTCTGAAGTGCGGATCGCATGTCAACACAAGGCGCTCAAAGACTATTCCCAAAGGAGAGATGATGACTTACTTCGCCAATAATCAGCAATAACATCGATTCAGCCATAGCGTCATGGACGGTACTAGCCAAATCGATAGGAACGGGCTTATCGGAATCTTTGGCGCGGTCGGCCAGCTGAAACATGTACCTTTGGAAGACAGGCCCAACTTGAAACCCAAGAAAAAAAGGAGATCATTAGCTGCGCTCATATGACAGGTAACGAGGAATTGACATACGCTTCGGAATTAGCTTTTCCATGATGGGAGTGACGCCCTTGTTAACAAGTTTGTCAAGGCTACCAATGAAGCTGTACGGTAGCATGTTTAAAAATGGCATATTCAAGATCTGTGATAGGGCACTCTCAGTTATTGTCGAATGAGGCGCAAGAATGAAGTTTTTGCGTACTGCAGCAGTTCCACGCTCGGCACTAAATAAACCGTCGTGGGTGAGGACTTGCAAGGCATGGGAATGGTCAACGATATATTCCAACTGAAGGGAGACAAATATCAGAGGTTGCGCCAAGGAGACAACTGGAGAGATGCCTCACTCTGTTCTTGCGGTGGACACCGATTACGCTACCATGCTCTTTCAAGGCGGTAGCGTATGCCTCGCGAGGGTAACGGAAAAGTGCTTCACGCTTTGCAAGGGGTAGTGAGAAGAGAAATATGACGTCGTCATGGCTTTATAAATTCACCGGGATGTTAACGATTGGCGGGGTATTCTTTGGTTTACGCTGCATGACACAATTTGTGCTTATCAGCGGTGAAATAACGAAAAGTCGCATAAGAGTTGCTTACTGGACGCATCCACTTGTATAAGATGAAAAATGAGAGAGCCACTACCGCAAAGGTGGCTTGGTGCATGGCTGAAATGAGCACTACCCAGGTAAATGAAGGAGAATGCACTAATACAATGATTGATTTATACCCATTTCATACCCATCAGATTCATTGTAGAGTAACTTGCATCTAAACTTATCAAGATTTTTTTATATCGTCATCACCGCCCCAGGTAACTTAATGGATCTTGAAACTGGAGATGCATACAAACCAACTTTTTGTCTTTGATTCTAACAAAAATTGGTGCTCAATCTCCGCTGAATCCACGGAGAGCCTAGTGTGTTTTGGGAGCGATATCTATGGATCAGATAATCAACGTAAGTTGGATGCATCCGTGCAAAGTTTGATACCAACTTGAAAGATGTAGAGGGTAAACCGTTGCATCAACTCCTCTAACAATTGCTATGTCAATCGAAAGACGTTGTGCGTTGCGCGTAAGCGTATCTGGGCTTCCTTTTAATCATCAGATTCTGCCAGCAACGACATGGTCAGCCGAGTTGTTAAGCTTAGAATCAGATGTGATGAACCAAGCAGGCTCATACCTTCCTCTACTGAACCATTTGAGCGTCACTGTTCATTCTGCTTTTAGCGGCGCGGCACGGCACTAGTAGTGGCATCACGATCATGATGTGTGATAATAATGGACACGGTGGGATCGGTTGTAATCGTGGGAATAAATAGCTCTCTATGCATAGAACAGAACTTCCATTTACTTACTAAAGGAGACACATGGATTTCTCGCTAGACGGCACTGCCAACGTCACCGCCAGACTTGGATGTCTTTCTTCAGCACTCCCTATCCTGTAACCGAGCTCGAGGCTGCCAGCTTTGATACCCCTTCTACTGAGCAGGGCCAATATGACTATATTATTGTTGGTGGCAAGTTGTTTTCGTCTTCTTCAAGCCTCCCAAAACCTAAAGGGCTTTTGTTTTACTTGTCAGGTGGAACGGCAGGCTGTGTACTATCTAATCGTCTTAGTGAAGACCCAGCTGTGAAAGTGCTTCTGCTGGAACGAGGGGACGCTCGTTTAGGATGGGCGACCCGTGTGCCACTTATGTCGACAAACTTTATGGGTGACGAGGCTGCCGCCTACCGATGGCCATCTGCCCCTATCAAGAACCTCACTGAGAGTCGCAGCTTGAACCTGGTGACTGGTAAAGGCCTTGGAGGTGGTTCCTCTATCAATAGCATGCAGTACACCCGAGGCTATCCCGCAGAGTACGATCTTTGGAGTCAACATGGCCGCAAAGGCTGGAGCTTTAATGAACTTAAGCCTTATTTCACCAAGTCTGAGAACTTTGTGAGTCAGCCAGCGCGAAAAGATCATGGCACATCAGGTCTGTACACAAAGCCTCTTTAAGTCTGACATGTGTCAATTAAACACCTTGCACCAGGCGAATGGATAGTGCGTGACATGGGTGATCCTTACTTCCCCACTGCGCATGCGTAAATAGTCTTTTATCTTGCATTCCTACACAGCGACCCTGAAACGCACTTCTTCTCCTAGTTGCATTGATGCTTGCAAAGCCCTTGGTTTACCTTACACTGATGATCTTAACGATGCGGAAGCGCCCCTTACCGTCTGTGGAAAGTTCGACTGTACCATAGACCTCGGTGGGCGTCGTACTTCGACCTTTAGAGCATTTCTATCAGAGAAGGTTGCTTCAGAGAGGAAGTCTCATCTGCACATCTGTACTGGAGCCGTCGTAACTTCTCTAGATATTGACGTGGGTACAAATCAAAACCAGGTGGTGAAGGGAGTCGCGTTCCAGTCTGCCAAAGACTCTACTTCGCAAGCGAAAACCTACTATGCTCGAGCACGAAAAGAGGTTATCCTTTGTGCTGGTGCAATTGCGACGCCTCAGATCCTCCTTCAAAGGTAAACGGCCTTGCTTTTTGTGTTATTCCTGTGTTGAGCATAATGCTAGTGGTATAGGACCTGCAGATAAGGTGAAGAAGCCTCTTAAGAAGGCATTACCGGGTGTAGGCGCCAACTTGGTTAGTATGTGTCACCTGTAACGGGTCTGATTTCTCACGTCTTCGTTTTAGCAAGACCATATGGCAATGGGAATAATGTACACCGTACCCACTGCAGAGTCACTTCATATCCTCAAATCCAGTCGCTTTACATCTATCATCGAACTATTCCGCTATCTCATCTCTGGTGAAGGGCTCTTCCTTGCTCCTGTGACTCAACTCTCTATACTCGTGGATTCTTCCCTCATTGATGAGTCAGGCAATATCATCCCCCGAAAGCCTACAGATCCACTTAGACTACCCGATCTTGAGCTTATGCCTATCCACTTCAACTATAGCGATCCTCCCATCCCCATCGAAGCAGGCGTCCTTTCGTTGAAAGTAGGCCTCATGCGCCCTGCATCCCGTGGTTCGGTCACCCTCGCATCCGACAATCCTCTAGACAGGCCAGCATGTGATCTGGCTTTCCTTAGCGACCCGGCTGACTACGCTGTCATGCGCAAGGGAATCAGGCTAGCCAAGAGGATCGGGGAGAAGATGCGTGAGATGGGCACGGTTTTAAAAGACCTCTATATGCCGGAAAGCGAGTCCGATACGGACTTGGATGCATTCATTCGCAAAACGACGAGGACGACGTATCATTACGGATGTACGTGTCGCATGGCGCCTGAGGCCGACTCTCGTCCTGGTGTTGTGGATGACGAGCTGCGCGTCCATGGAATAGCAAATTTAAGAATCGCCGATTGCAGCATCATTCCCGATATGATCTCAGCCCATCTTCAGGCGCCAGCGGTGATGATAGCAGAGAAATGTGCAAGTATGATTAAGGGTAAGTAGGAGGGGACGCTTGAAGTGGGACTTGGCTTGAACTTTCGACAGCATGTACTGGACAATGAATGGTTACATATTCGTTTACCTACTTCGACATAGATTGTGAGAAAGGTGCAGGGTCGACAAACCATAGTTTATCCTACTCTGTAAAGCTTGTGGCGTATGTTCTCTTCATATCTTTATCCCCAGCAATCTCCTCCGGTCCACCCTTTTTGGTCAATTGGCGCAGTCTCCTTAGAAGTCCTTGTGCTACTTCCTCTGCAAAGAAATTCGATACAATCGTGATAATGCATAGGGGAAGCGCAGCGCATACGC
>JABCKK010015871.1:0-67912 GCA_018221785.1 Calocybe gangraenosa
TATATATCAAAAAACAACCACATTGGACTCCGGTACATAGTGTCAAATAAAAAAAAAAATGTTTAAAAGGGAAAGGACAAAGAAAATAAAAGAAAAAAAAAAGGGGGGGGGGGGGGGAATTGAAGTATAGAAACAATACAAAATGGAGAATACTTAGCCGTCCCTATTACCAGCGTTCGGGTGGCAGGAGTCTCCATTCGAAAGTTTCCTTGGCATGTAGATTTATACTACCTACCAGAAAGTAAACAAATGCATATGGCGTTAGAGGCATCAGCAGCACGATCCATTCAGAGGGTCCACACCCCCCGAGAAGATCGGTAGGGACCTCGCGATATTTTACTACCTAATAAATGCTTTGCATTCGGGAAGATTTGGCAGTCCGAAGTCGTTAGCTGGTAGACGGGATTCTTTACGACCGGACAAGGATAATAACAATCGGTGATGGTCATTCTGTAGGAGTTTGTTTGAGCAGGGCATACAGTGTTGGTTAGGCGGGAACGTGTCACACTACAAATTGAAGGTTGAGGTTAAGGAGACTTCGAATTCGCGTAATTATCGTGTCATTTAGGTCACAGAAAATCCGTTCCTGACAGCTAAAGGAAGACAGGGTAATGCATATGAGAGCAAAGCTTATGAGCACATAGCCAAAGACTGACCCCGAGGCTCCTCAGGTATTACTTGTCAGGCACTTCAAGGTATCCGTTGCCAAAGGCGTGTCGTTCTACCAGCACCAAGTCATCACCACATCTATTTGGCATTCTGGGTCAAGTAAAAAGTATGCTCGTCCACGCCAATGTCCGTAGATACAACACCGTATAAGCTACACTCGGTTCAGGGTCCTACCACACCGGCGGAGTGAAGATACCAGCTTTTCAACATCGACATCATAGAAAGACGCTATCATTCTACCGAGAAAAACCCATTGAGCACCGGAGATATGAGAAAAAGCCAACGTTGACACTTGCAAGGAGGTCACTCACCGACGTTACTCAAGTGGAGCTAGTGTTGATCTCGGACAGTTGAAGGGGCCGATGACCGCCGTCAATTTGGGGTATGTGAGATGGCCAGGGACATATTACAATGGGAACACAGATGCGCTCCATAGACGCGTAAGCCAATAAAGAATTGATTATTGATGTCCTTCTTTTAGGAGTGTAAGAACTCATAGGGACTTATCAGTTACGCTGACCACCAAAGTGATTCTTTGAGTTTCTTACCTACCTAGATCAAATGTTGCATAAGTAACAAGTCAACAAGGCGAATTGGACATGTCGATCTAGTCGTTGACAACACCGCTTTGATTGCGAGGACAATAGATTAGAGCCTAAATGACGTCCCGAGTAAGTAGGAGTTGTGTCAAATAAGAAACTTGAGGAAAAACTGCTCCCAACTGCACAACGTACAAAAGAAGAAGAGGAAGTTGAAGAGGAAAGTTGATGATTGTATTGCGAGTTACCAATAAAGCTACTCATCCCGAGGGATGCGCGGGCAGCGCAGGGACCTTGACAGATGAAGGGTGGACACAACCGGCTTGCTTGGTCACCATTTATGTTATTTGGATGTAAAAAGATTGAGCTACAAGTTTGTGCTTGACCAAATTCGTTTTGGGAGTAAGGATTTCCCTGCACCTGCCTAAGCACGAATGAAGGTATGCCAGTTTTCCGCTTGACCACATCAGAAGGACATCATAGATACGTGATTGAAAGACACGGCGGCCAGCTTCATTAGTCCATTAGGCAAATGCGCTGTCATAGGACCTCAAACCACTGAGCTCGGGGTAAGTTTTCTTGTCCGATACTAGCATCATCGACGGGCTCCTTGAATATGAATTGATTTACACAAAGGTCCACGGAGTGCGGGAAGAGCCAGGACCAACGCAGGATAAAAAAGCTTGGTTCTGCGATTTTCACGCGTTGGCTGGTTTTTGCTACAATTCGACAGGGATTAACGTTCAGGTACCCAAGACCAGGTCCCGAAGGTTGACCGGTTGACCAAGAGTATACTCTAGTGGCGTGGGGAGAATTGTTCAAACGCCGATATCTCCAGAGTTTAGATCATCATGTTTATCTTTCACGACCAACTTGTCGTACAGACAAGCATCAGGTTCGGGAATGTTACCTGGGGCGGGCTGGATGATGTACGTGAGCTATTACCATGAACCATTCTCGAACCGTTTACATTGATCAGCTAAAGTAAATATAGCGGAAGCACTTGACCAATGTACTGCTCAAATCGGCGCTAGTCCAACCCCTTCAACCGCATCACGTTCTATAGGGCTCGACCTTCGCGATACTGAACGTCTACTTTTTTTTTTCATATCCATTCCCCCGTTGCGCCATAATAACTCGTGGTCATTTGCAGAAAAGCGCGACGCGATTGACTTTTGAGAGGGGTACAGCGCACTCTATTACCAAGGCTTGCATCGTTTCGCATATACATATTCTGATTCATGAGATGTACAACACTGGACTCCAGGGTGCATCACTGGCAAAGGGTATCATCTCGTTTCCCCGACACCCAGCTCTTGTCCTTCTTTGCGTTGACGTCGGGGGTGTTTTTCATTTTTACTGTGAACTTGGCTCATCCGTATGTTTAGAGTTTCGGAATAGACACTGTGGTCTTGTTTACGAGGAGAGAAAAGTCACTGCGAACTTTCTTCCAGGACAGTGAACACTACCTCCACGGTCCTCACGATCAAGGGTGTACCTATGTGCTTCTTTGTTGTAACCCTCAATTCGTATTACGGGTCGACAGATGGTCTCATGGAGATTGACGATCAACAAGTTCTTAGCTGGTGGATTACCCTGGTCTTCAACTAAAGGTCGGCCCTTTACATAACTTTCTTTCTATTAACCTCTTCACTTTCCCAAGATGGAACAATTTATATATCTCGCCTTCGTCGCCTTGAAGGTGGATTTGTGGTTGTATGAAAGCGCTCACCGATGAATCTCTGCTTCCATACCACCTTAGCATGACAAGAATGTATGTACTTACTATAGTAGGTGGCGGCTGTATTTGAGTTTGTTTGCTTTGGTACTGGTAGGTCAGGATCCTTACTAACACAAGGTGACAGAATTGTGCACGCGAATTCCCATGAGCTGGTAACATGTCAACTACTGGTTGTGATGAGGAACCTGAAGGTTGTCCTGCTCGTGGCACCAAAGGATACAACGATCGAAGGCCAGAGCTTCGCAAGATAGCGGAAAGTACTCTAGACGCCATCAACGCGGGCTTTGTTCACAACGGCATTGCTTATAACCTTCGAAGCAAATGTGACGATTCGAATCAAAGAACAGCGTACTACGCTCCTGATTCATTATTATCTTCATGGTCCACATCTCCCTCGATATCACCTGCTGCAACTCCTACTGAAGTTATCTTGCTTGAGACGTCGACCACGGCAGCTGCGCGTTTTCTCGCAGCGACGGCAGTTGATAATGAGAAGATTGGAGTTCTCAATTTTGCGTCGGCAAAGAAACCAGGAGGCGGCTTCTTGAATGGTGCGCAAGCTCAAGAAGAATCAATTGCGCGATCATCGACACTATATCCCTCGCTCCTTACCAACGCGGCGCAAAAATTCTACACAAATCATAACCGCGACACTAGGGCTGGCTACTATTCACATGCAATGATATACTCACCTGGGGTCGTCGTATTCCGTGATGATAACGGTGGCTGGGAAGAGCCCATCGAAGTTGACGTTGTAACAAGTCCCGCTGTTAATGCTGGGGTGGTCCGAAAGTCAGTGATGGGTCGGTTAGCAGTCAAGGGAACGGAAGAAAAGATTCAAAGGGTGATGAAAGAAAGAATGGCAAGGATACTGTTCTTGTTCGAGGAGCAAGGTGTGAAGCACATTGTCCTTGGGAGTTTCGGAACGGGTGTGTTCCAGAACAAAGTTGAGGTGGTTGCGCAAATTTGGGCGGAACTGCTCACCGTGCCTGGTGCCAGATTTGAGAACCGCTTCAGTCGCGTTATGTTTGGCATTCTCGGGAAGCGGACGTTTGAAGAATTCAAAAAAGGGTTTAATTAGCTAGGGTTAGGGTTTGTAGTATTTTCTAGAATGTTCTAACAATTGGGTTAAATAAAATAAATAATAAATAAATAAATAGGTCGCATTCCATTCCTCCTCGTACCATGTCTCAAGTGCGTGCTCTTGATGCATTACAATGGTACAATACCACTCATATAGTCTCTAGGCTAACACATTAAAAGACCTTGGTAACAAAGCCTTTGCGGCAAAGGACTTTGATAAGGCTATCGATCTCTTCTCGCAGGCTATTGCCATCGATCCAACAAATCACGTTCTCTTTTCGAATAGATCTGCAGCGAAAGCTGGACAAAAAGACTGGGATGCCGCTCTAGCTGACGCGGAGGAGGTTCGTGTCCGCACTTTTCTAGTTTCGTATGATTTATTTAGCAGGGAGATCCCAGTGCGTCAAGTTAAATCCCAAGTGGGGAAAAGGCTGGGCACGCAAGGGCGCTGCGCTACACGGTGCAAGAAGGTATGACGACGCTATTGCAGCTTACGAAAGCGGTCTGTCTGTCGAGGACAGTCCAGCAATTAGGAAAGGCCTCCAAGAAGTCCGGGACGCGAAGGGTAAGAGAATATATAGTTCAAATTCACGTGTCGTTACACCCCATTCAGAACACTTGGCCTCTGACAACTCTGGACCTTTCGGGAAGATGTTCGGGGATCCAAACTTGTTGGCAAAACTTGCGACCAATCCGAAAACACAAAAGCACTTGGCGGACCCTTCGTTTGTGCAAAAGGTTTGTAGCTGTTATAGCGGTAACCTAGTACTAAAGTCTGTGCTAGATCAAAATGTACCAACAAAACCCTGCACTCGCTTCAACGTCAGCCATTAGCGGTCATCTCTTTACTATTGCTTACTGACATGTCCTCATAGCGCGTTCGAGGATCCAAGAATGATTGATGTCATGGGTGTAGCCTTTGGTATAGACCTTCAGGGCTTCGCCCGCCCAGAAGGATCAGACGAAGTGCCGCCCGGATTGAGCTCATCATCACCTTCTACTCAATCTACGGCTGCTACTGCATCATCCAAAGCCGAACCGGTACCAGCGCCTACTGTTGGGAATGAGGACGTAGAAATGGCTGATGAGGAATCAGAGGAGGCGAAGAATAAGCAGGAGGCGTTGGCCGCTAAGGAGGCTGGAAGCGCGGCTTACAAGGCGAAAGACTTTGGTCAGGCTGCAACGCAGTTTCAGAAGGCTTGGGACACCTGGCCTAAAGACGTAACATTCCTTACGAACCTTGGCGGTAAGCGTACATTATTGTAAGCAGTAATTGCCTCACACTGACTCGAAGGAAGCTGTATATTTTGAGGAAGGCGATTATGATAAGGCCATCGAAACCTGCGAGAAGGCTGTCGACGAAGGCCGATCAGTAAGCTTTCTCCTCTCTCTGGAGGCTGCACATAACGAATTCTTCATTAGATCCGTGCAGATTATAAATTAATCGCCAAAGCCTATGGTCGCATTGGTTCGGCATACGTTAAGAAACATGACCTTACCAACGCTATCAAGTACTTCAATAAGTCACTCACTGAACACCGTACACCCGACATATTAAACAAGCTACGCGACGCAGAGCGGTTCAAAACTGATGAAGACCGCCAAGCATATATCGATCCCGAAAAGAGCGCTATTGCGCGTGAAGATGGAAACCTGCTGTTCAAAGGGGGCGATTTTGCTGGTGCAGTCAAGTCCTACACGGAGAGTATCAAGCGAGATCCATCAGATGCACGCGGATACAATAATCGCGCAGCGGCTTATATGAAATTAGTGGCACTCCCGGAAGCATTGAAGGACGCTAATGAAGCAATCAAGACTGACCCCAAGTTTGGTGAGCCATGCCATTATGGAGGGTTATGTATGGCTCATTCATAGATTCATGATCCGATCAGTCAAGGCGTATATTCGTAAAGCCAACATCCTTTTGGCTATGCGCGAGTATACTAAGGCCATTGAGGCTATCCAGGAGGCACGGGAATTTGATGTGGAGCATAAGCACACGGCTGAGATCACGCAGCAAGAGATCAAGTGTCAGCAAGCCCTGCTGAGCCAGCGTGGCCAGGAGACACAGGAGGAGACCCTAGCACGCGCTATGCGCGATCCGGAAGTTGCTGTAAGTTGCTTCATGAGCTCCTTGCACTTCGTGCTTCAGAACTTGGGGCTGACTCCTGTTGTAGGAAATCATGAATGACCCCGTCATGCAACAAATTCTGCAACAGGCCCAATCCGATCCCGGAGCACTCCAGGATCATTTAAAAAATACAGTGGTCAAAGCCAAGATCCATAAGCTAATCAATGCTGGAATTATCAGGACCAGATGATCATTAAACAGTTAACCCCTTTCCTCTTCTATCTTGTCTTACCACCTCCATTCCACATTCCCAATCGACCGACCACGCACCCCTTTATATAATTTGTAAACCTCTCCTGTTACCTTGAGCTGCTCTACTTTGATTGCAGAAAAGGTGTGAGACTGAATTTCGAATCTAATCTGTATTGCACGGGAGGGACGAGGCGCAGAAGCGCTGTAATGTCGCGTTAGCAAGAGCAGCTGTAGAACACGTTTAGTCAAGACAGATAAAGTGCCACTTACAAGCTGTTGGTAAATGACCCGCGCATATTCCAAGAACTTGAAGGAGAGACAGTAGCAATTTCCCAACGAAGGATCTAGGTTGATAGAGTTTAACATGCAAGTTCGTGGGAAAAGGCATACAAACTTTCTTATTTGAGTCAAACGACCAAGATGCCCCAGCGCCCTCCACGCCTCTACCAAACCGGTCGGCCGCACCTGCACGAGAAGTGATACATTTAATCCCGCCCGCCCCCTCTCCTAGCCGCAATTCAGCAACCACGTGTTCAATGTCCCGCGTGGTCAGTCGCGACGTTAGTTGGATATCAAACGTTCCTAATAGAAATGTCAACCCAAATAAATTCCAGAGGCGTGAATTGCCGGACCTCCAGTATTCTCGGTGTCAACAGCTATTTTGACAGTAAAGGGAATGGGGATGTTATCTCTGGCCATGCTCAACGCGGGAGCTGGTTGTGTCGTAGAATTCACAAAGCGGGGTGTTGCAGATGCAGTTTCAGGGATATAGCGATACTCTGCCAAGACGAATTGGCCATCTGGTGGAACAAAGGAAAGTTTCTTTGATTCAGTCCAGCGTTTCAATCTGCCAGTCAATATCAGCTTTTCATCATAGTACACGGATTCATAGCCTACCTGACGCATGGATGGAAAGCGCAATCCGTTAGGATTTTAGGATTCGTCAGCGAGAGCTGACAATCCGGGGTGCCTTGGTAAACATTTAGTCACAAAATGGCAGACGCCCTTTTGTAGTTACCTGATAGTCTCGAGTTTGTCGCAATCTTTCCCCATACGGTGCTGTTGAGCGTAGTCCCATGCCTGGAGTAGGTGGTTTGGGCAATTAGACGATATCATATATATTTAAAAGAAACCCAGCTTGTTGACGATGGCCTTGAGCTCTTCAACTATATCAAAGTAGATTTCGTTGCTTGCGTATCGTACACCGGCCTTTCTCCATGGTATAGGGGAGGCGAATGGTCCACTTCCAAGCCCCGAACCCGAATTGATGGTTGAAGTAATGTTTGCACCAGCTACGTTCAACAGCTTGGTGAGCAGTGAGGGTGGAAGAACAATATCACGCAGTGCATTGGAGGACGTTGTAAGGGGGTGTCCTCCAGAGTCTAATGTTTCCTCCAAAAGCTCAAAGCTAAACTAAGACAGCGTCGAAGGATAGAAAAGAGTTTCAGTACCTGGTAAACAACATCAAAGTTCTCCTTCAGTGTGGTCGCTGAAACGTTGCCAAAGTACTCATTGAGGATGTCCGTAAATGTTTGAATAAATGCAAACGCAAAAAGCGGATCCACTGGAGTAAAAATGAACACTACGGACCCAAGGGGGGAATTAGTCTCAAGACAAACCGTCACTGCTTACCGGGCACAGAATTCTTATATCACCACACTGGACATGACAGCAGGCCGTAGCAGATCGTGTGCTATACTGAGGTACGTATATGACAGGGTCGATAGAATTAGGAGACTTGGTGAGAGCGTTGTTGACTGCGTCAATGTGCAGCAACGGGAAAGAGGGAGACGTGGAACGGAAACCTGATTGAATGATTGGACGGCTACATGATTGTAACGTCAGTTTCATGGATTAAATATGGTCAACGACAACAGACCCGGTGTTGTCTACGATAATTAGGCCGTCGATAGCCATAGGGGTAGTTGGAGAGAAGGTGTATTATATACGTATATTTGTACATAGGTATCTCTACGGGGAAGCCCAAGACCAATCCAAAAATCCTGTTTGCTTGAATATCTCTTGAACAGTATCCTCAGCCTCCTTCCTACGTTCATTTTCCTCTTCCTGCATCACCCGCCATACTTTGACGCAGTCGTGTACTTCTCGGGGCGTGCTAAAGCCAACTACCAAAGGTACACTTTGATTCAGTGTGTGTCGTGTCGAGAACCCAAGAGCAAGGTCAGGCAAGCCCGAGGGCCATACATCTAATGCTGTTTTTACCGCAGCAGAAAGCTCTGTTGGCGCAGGATGCCAGGGGGGAGGTGATGGCGTAAGAAGACCCATGCTGAATGGAGATGCTACGATTAACTGTTGAACTTGTGCTCGTTGTCGCAACGGGAGCGCGTACTGCAGGAATGTACTATTTTGCAACGACAGATGAGAATAAGACAAAATCACGTCCACTGGTCGATAAGGCGGATTATACAAGATGAGCAGAGCGAGGCGCAGAAGCGTAGGAAGAGGATAGCCTATTTATATATCAGCTGGAGCTGGATTTTTGCAGTGTAATATAGTATACCTGTTATACCAACATACTTGACTAGGCCTTCTTCCTGAAGCTTTCGCAGCTCTGCATAGGCATCAAGAATCTTCTGGTCTCCCTCACCTCTGATATTTCCCTCATCACCTTCAGCCAGTCCATACGCAATGCTTTCCTGTGCAAGGGCAGAAAGGGTGTTGCCCGTTGGTCGAGGTGTGGTGGCTGTACAGACGTACTCAACATCGTGTAGATACACAACATCAAGGTAGTCCGTCTGAAGACGTTCCAAGCTACGCCTGACGCTTTCGCTTATCCTGGAAGGTGAGTAGTCAAAGTCCGAGGGACCAAATCGGCCACACTTGGTCATCTGGAAGCGAAATGCTCTGTAACGTGTAGTTTTCATAGGCTGCGACCTACAATATTGTATGACGAACGCGGGAACTCGTCTCTCAAAGCTTGGAGTGCACTTCCCAGTACGACCTCGGAAGGGCCATAATACGCTGATGTGTCGAAGGCTGTGATGCCATACCTGAAGACGTGAAAAGCTTAGAGGAATCTATGAATATTAAGCAAGCATTTTGTCCGTACTGGAGTGCGAGCCTGACTGTCTGGATTGGTACAGTACTTTGGATATGATCGTCCCGATTATACTGGTTGGAGAACGTGCCTGCTCCGAAAACTATTGGCGAGAGGCGCAAGGGGCCTTCAAGAGCAGTCTACAGGCTATGAGCATATATACAAGGTAGCGCAATCAAACAGACCAATGGAGCGCCCGGCACAACTATTTCGCTATCATCGGAGGTCATTGAGAAAATCGAGGGAGGATTGAGATATTGAGAATGGGTTGAATGAAAGGCGGGGTTCGGGCCGTCGATCAACGTGACTAACAAATGTCCAGTGCTTGTATGTGATGATGTGAATTTTATAACTGCTGGCTAAAGACAACATAAAAGAATAGGTTTCTCTATCTGGAGCCCTAGCCCTTATAGTTTCTCCCTTGTCCAACTAAAGAAAGCACCAAAACAATCTGGTATTAGCCATCAAAAAATGGGACAAGTTTTAAACGTCAAACCTTTTGTCGAACTTCTGGTTGACACTCATTAATTTGGTGTTCTCGTTAGGCTGGATGGTGTTCCATGGCGCGGGGTTGGATTTGGTCCATATGACTGGTCATGAGGAAACACATGGTTATCCCAAACGATACACTGTTCGAGGCATGCCGCTTACCATTAGGACCCATAGCCAGACGATATGTGTACCAGCTTGCGCCAACAATAATACCGCCAATGATTGCATACCTACCGACGAGTCAGCTGCGGAGTTTGCAAACAAATTAGCTCTCACTCACATTGGGATAGCCTAGGGAGTAATTATTATCATCAGCTATTGAGAGTTACAAGTAGAGAGCTGTACACACTTCAATGGCAAACCAATTCTTCATGAGGTGTGAACGCATAGAACGCGGATTCGGCGACATGATAGCGGCGGACTGTGGGGTGTATACTAAGAATAATCTTTCTGGCAAGTTTGCTCCTACTCATACAACAGTATTCCCACGCTTGCGGGCCATCCCGGCAAAAGCTCTGTTTAATACGCAATGCGAGCGAGCAAAACCTGTTTCAAGCTTATGTACAGATACACATAGGGCACTGGGGGGAGCATCAAGCCACCCACATGGAAATAGGGTGTAAGAAATGTACACAAAATTTTTAGGACGTGAAACAGAACAGAAAGGATATACCAGAGGATGTGGTGCAATGGGAAGGTAAGGTGGAAAAAAATTGGGACAGGAAGGTCTGCACGGAGAGGGCATGAGGCATAGGAGGCGTGGAGCATGATGTGTGTGTTCAGTATTGAATAATGAAAATATCAACGTCCAAGAATTAAACAAGCAAGAGAGGGTGCAGTCAACGAAGAAAGTATAAAAAAAGGATGACTGGACAGTAAGAGAAGGCCTATCAAGAAGATAAATCACATTCGTCCCCTAGAAAGTAGACCAGAACAAGCACAAACCATTAGAGAGCGACTGACGTATCATCACACTTCTGGCAATGAACCATAACGGAAGTGCTCATTTTCATCTTTCTCTCGTGTTCCAGGCGAATCCATAATTTCTCCAGCTGTTTCTCCTTCGCCACAAAGGGTTTTGCTACATCCCCAACGTGGGGTGTTGGAATATTCTTATTGTCGCATTGCGACCATGAAATAGGGATAAAGTTTGTAAGTGTCCTGAAAGAAATCCGAGCTGACAGAGGCGATGCCGCGTTCGAAGGGGGCAATGGCGATGGTATCAATGCTTCAGCTTGAGATGTTGGGGGTGGACATGAAAAGGAGGAGGGAGTATAATGATCTACAAGAAAAGGAGGGTATGCTCGGCCGGGGGTCGACGCGGATACGTAGCTTACATTCTCGTGAACGCGAACAGAATCCGATAAATCGATGCTCTTCATGTCTGAGCGCGCGTTGTGGGCATGCCTTGCATCAGAGAATCTGGGAAGAGAACGCGCATTCATGATGGTGTTCGCTAGAGTAGAGGCGGAATCAGTAATACGTACGCATAATATGAATTCGAGGGGCAAAGGTCGAACCATATGCAACACCTCCTGGCAGGTTGTTTTGGCTTTTCACATTATTTTTTAACAGTAAAAGCGGTTTCTGCTGAGCCTGTTTGGAGGACGCTGCACTGTGCACTGCGCCCTTGGGTTTGGCGGGGCCAGATACACTTCGTATTGGGGAGGGTGAAGAGACGAATTGGGGAATGAAAGATGGGATAACCCCTCCACGTTTGTTGGGAGGAGTGACAAAGATATTACTGGACGCCGGAATCATATGAGTGGGTGCAACTTTAGGAGGCGTTGAGGTCGTCGTGTCGTTGGACAGCGTCAAAGACTTGACTCCCGTGGCACGGGGAATAGAGGAAGGGAGTGCTCTCGGCGATGTCAGACGGGGCAGGGATGACGGGGGAGTGATGGGCGTAAATACAGGGGAAGTAAAAACAGTCTCCGCTAACCCCCCCGCATCTTGAGAAACTGCGGGCAAATCAGAATTGAAAGGTTGCTTGGATGCAGATTCTTCCCTACTCTCTTTCGCTGGTCCCGAGACTATAGGTCTGCCAAAACTAAATGAAGTGATCTCGTTGACTGCAGGTGTAGAGGGCTTAGAAGGGGAAGGTGATGGCGAGTGATGCGAGTCATAATTCTCGCTCCCTTCAGCCTCAGGTGGGGTGAATGTGATTCGAATGCCACCAGCTTCTCCAAACATATCTTCGACATCTAACTGCAGATCCTTGGTTTGTTCTTCCCTGGGGACAGCCTCAAAGTTTCTAGGAGGTTCAACCTCTACACCTGCACCAAGAGGAAAGAAGAAAGGGGTACCCTCGTCCTCGGCGCCATACTTGAATCCATTGGCAAAGAGACCTTTACTTCTCTCATATGAGTAGGCCGAAGGAGAATCTGAGGCAAAGTCATCATTATTTACATCATCATCCTGCAGGCAGTCGAAGAAGTGATCAATTTCTGTATCATTTTCCACAGCCCGTATTGGGGAAGAGGAGCCCTTGGGGAAAGTCCAAGTTTTGGAAAGAGAAGCCCTGGAAGCATGGGTGGGACGAGGTATATGGACTACCGGAGGTAACATTGAGGAAGCTCTTCCAGAAGCGACAGCTGCTTCGCCAGATACATCAGCATGAAGATGACCCGTAGATCTGGACAGGTCCTCGGCGGAGTCAAAAGACGACGACGATTGTAAGCTCGCATCCTCGTCTTCCTCGTCTTCATAACCAGCTAGTCCATTGTCCTCATCTGATGATGATTCCTCCTGAACGGCTTTGAGTGGGAAAAGGTGACTGGCCTGGGCGTCATCTGGCGAATCTTCAACGTCGGTAGCAGAGCTTGATGAATCGACGGAGGCGAACCAATGATTACGTTTCTCATAGATTCCCGGCGGACGACAACATGATCCCTGATTTCGTACGACAGGAGTACTAGGCATCTCTGGCGGGTTTAAGATAAGGGTGCGCTTAGCCCTTTCATCTGCAAGCGCTTGTTGTGCGCTCTCCAACTGTACCTCAAGAAAAGTGACACGTTGTTTCATGCCGCAGTTTTCCGTCACGAGGATCTGCTTTTCTTCCTGCAGAGTTGAAATGGTATTTTCAAAGCCAGAAAGCTTCCGCTCGAGAGTACCCTTCTCAACCTCCAGTAAGCCTGCCATGGACCTAACAACCCATGCATCCCTCCTTTCAGCCTCAACTCTCCCAGCCAAAATACTCATTTGCCTTTCCATATCACCCACACGAGTCCTCCATCCATCCACATCCCTCTTCAATTCGTCCCTCTCAGCCTTTAGATCGGCCACCAGCCGAAGCATCTCATCACTCGGCTCTCCGTGTTCGCTCGGGAATGATACGTCGGAAGCCACACTAACAGGCCTAGAACTGCCAGAGGCACTAAAGCCACTAGAAGACCTCCTACGCATAGAAAGCGCACTCTCGAGGTCAGTGATACGCGCAAGGAGTGCGTTGTGGGATTTGAATAGAAAATGCTGCTCGCTGGCGCTGAGAGGCCTTGAGCTCGACGGGGGATCGTCATCACCACTGGCTGTGCTACTCGTGCTGCCATTGCGGCGCCGTAGGGCATCGTTAATGGCCATAGAATAGCGGCGATCAAAAGAAGTTGGAGTCACTTCAGGTGTGGGGAGTCCTGAGAAGTTTGTAGCAGCTCCGCCATAGGAAGATTTGTAAGAAATACTACTACGACGATTTCCTTTGTTGTCATCGCAAACATTAGGTCCCACGGCGGCACTTTCGGACGTAAAGTTGAGATTTAAGGAAAGCCGGCGAGGAGCGGGCGATGGTGAGGTTGACTGTCGTATGGTCATGATGGTCGTGGCATCGTCATTAGCTGGCGAGGGAACCAAAGCGAGAGCTTTGAGGCCGGGACGGGGGCTAGGCGTGAGCGAGGGAGTGGGAAGTCCGGTGCCCACACTAATGAGATTGTCAGGGGTGAGTGACAATGGACGGAGGTTAAGATTTGCTGGTCGTGGTCGAGCGGGCGTAGCTTTCGTGACAGCTAGCACTAGGGTAACTGGAGTGGCGGACGGCTCTGCGGGCTCTGTGCTCGAATTCATCTCCTGTAACTTGGTAAAATCTTCCTCTTCCTCTTCTTCTTCAACCAAAGTATGGAGCTGATCTTTCGATGAAGAGGAAGGACCAAGAAGTTTAAAGGAATCTCGTTTGCTTCCCATTAAAGCATTGATGCTTGGACCATAGCTTGGGACAGAATTCTGTATTTGAGATGGTTTCGTTGCTGTAGTGACAAATAGACACAGTAAGAGTATATTGATATACCATTTCATGTATAAAAACTGACCAAGATCAAGCAGCATCTTCTCCATGATGGGTGTTGACATGTCAGGAATTTCAACCTTAGCGAACGCCATGTCTGGTTTTCCTTCCAGCGCCCAAAGGGCCCGACGGCGAATAGAATCCTTCTCGCCGAGGTTCACATTATCCTCAGATGTAGACTGTGGTAGATCTGGAATGGAGACACCCATCAACTCTGCAGACTCGATGCGAGTGGAAACAGATGAACGGCGCCTATGGTGAGAATTGCGTTTGTGCGGTGGGGCAGAGTTTACAGGAGTAGAAGAGTCGGTAGTATTCGTAGACTTGAACAGAGTAGAAGAAGAGACAGAAGAAGAGATTGAGGCGTTGCGAGAGTGAGAACGGGTATGGGAATGTTTTTCAATTACAGCAGAAGGGAAACCCATGCCGAGCTTGAACGATTCGAACTGCAGATGATATCAATTAAACAAATTTGTTCTATGAGAGCGAGCATACCCTGTTTTTAGCCACGATCTCTTCTCTGGCGTTGTCGATAATAGCTCCTTGTTCCATGATGTGATTTTGAGGGTTTGTGACTGATCAAGAAAGAAAAGGAAAGCGAGTCCTGGTGGGAGTGCTGTGAAATAATAATAAAATGAAAGGAAGTGCCGAAGACTGGCAAGTGAGTCTCAGCTGCTGCAGAGCGACGGCGGGGAACAGAGCTGGCCGCTGAGCGCGCTGGAAGAGGAGATGATGGCAAGAACACAAGAAACCAACTAGCACGTGCCTTTCAATCATTCCATCAGTACTTGGTACTTACTACCATCTGATCTCCGTATACCCACTTGCCCCCCCGTCGCACCGTATATACATAAGTATGAGCTAGTTAGCGTAGCGGTAGCAGGTAACAGTACCTTTTTTAGAACCAAAAAATGCCAACACCCCTACCAGAATCAACCATCTTCTTTTGTTGCGATCTCCAGACTGGCTTCCGTGAGCTCTCTCGACTTCTAACGAGCGAAACACTAAAAGTTTCTGCCGCCTATGTAGGCGCCGCCATCTATGGCTATGATCAGGTAGTAAGCACCGCCAATAAAATGGTCAAGCTAGCCAAGGTATACTCTGTACTTGTGAGCGCCGTTCTCGATGCTCACGTTCAACAACAACAATACAGATACTCGGGATTGAGGTTGTCTCCACGACACAGTATGCCAAGGGTAGTATCGACGGTTTAAACTTGCTGCTTTTATTCATTGACTCTCCTTAGTTTTTGGCAACATAGATCCAGGTGTTGACCTCGAATCACTTGGGCCTCTCATGCTTCCGACCATCGACAAGAGTCTTTTTTCCATGGTTACTGACGAAGTCAAAGCTATTCTTGAAGCCCGTCCACACATCAAGAACGTTGTCATTTTTGGCATTGAAGTAAGTATGACCCCACTAATTTGCGTTATCTGGTCTCTGACATAGATGTCTTTGCAGGGGCAGATCTGCGTGCTCCAGACCACCCTGTCGTTATTAGCCCTTCCCCACAAGTACACTCCCTATATCGTTGCAGACGGTGTCTCCTCCTCAGCTACCTTTGAACTACCGATCCTATTCGAACGCCTACGCCAAGAAGGCGCTATTGTTGCCACTAGCGAGAGTCTGGGCTTCCAACTTGTAGGCACCTCCTCGAATCCCAAATTCAAAGCCTTTAGCCAGTACGTCAAGGAGACGAAGCCCGCTACTACGAAAGCAGGAGAAGTTTTGCTGGAAGGGAAATCCCCCTGACTGTAAGTCAGACTCGTCGGACTCACGGGGGGCGTCGACGCATGTTCCTCATTTACGTTAGTCTCCTGCCTGTCTGTTCATTAAGAGTACATAGAAAGCACAATGAAACTAGAGTCAATCTAAAATAAAGGCCGAGTACCATTACCAGTCGTGACCCACACGGGCGCCCGAACGGAACGCCATCACACGATTAAGACCTAAACGAGCTCAGGCTTATGTTCACTCAGCGTTCTGCACCACCAATATGCCAATCATTACGCCGGCCAATACTCTTTTCTTCTTGTGCGACCTTCAGTCTGTATTCCGTGAGATCGGTCACCAATTCGCCTAATAACTCTAATCATCCATATCAAATTATTCTTTGGTAGGATCGTCAATACCAAGCTTCGACCATCTCGTCTTTAGCACCAACAAACTCCTCAGACTCGCAAATGTACAGTTTTCAATTTCAGCGTACAGCTTGTTCCTCACCAATTCCCAAAATCGTTATAGATAATTGGATGTGAAGTTGTCAGCTGCACTCAAGCCGCCAGGGGTGATTCAGTTTTCTCTTCTCATTCTGAAGGATTCCAATTAACCACACCAAATGGCGGCTTGACAGCGCTAGGGCCCTTAGATCCCGCAATTAACCTTAAGTCCCTTGGGCCCCTACATATTGGTACCTTCGACAAAACCAATTTTTCGATGGTTACTCCCGACATTGAGGACATCCTCAGAGCACGTCCAGCTATCAAAAACATCGTTCTCTTTGGAATTGAGGTACGCAACTCCAACACTCCATTGGCAATGGGCGCTCAGTGCTCATCACCGACTCAAACAAGGCACACATCTGCGTACTGCAGACAGCCCTGTCTCTACTCCATCCCACCTTCCGCTCAGAGGCGTATACTCCATACGTAATTGCGGATTGCATTGCTTCGCACAACGCATGGGAAGTACCAGTAGTGGTGCAGCGACTACGACAGGAGGGCACAATTATCTCAACGACAGAGAGTATTGGATTCCAGCTGATTGGCAGCTCAAAACATACCGGGTTCAAGGCCTTCAGCCAAATGATTAAAGAAACAAAGGAAGGGACTACACAAGCGGGCGAGGTGCTCATAGCCGGAGTGACACCTTCAAATGCCACAACGTAGCCCTCACGGTACGCTTCAATGAAATTTCAATCAAAGTGATACACATTACTCGATTTTTCGTTTAGATTTCGCCGAAAGCGAGAATGGTTGTGATATTACACACTTCTCCTTATCTAAGCACGCAACATTTTCATCAGCATATTGTACACAGCCGTTAAATGTAGAGTTAAACACAGAAATGCGGACCAAATTCGTTGAATTCACATCCAGTCATCCTAGATCCTTACCACGGGCTACATTCCTTCCAGGCTGACTGAATCATCGGAAGGCTTCCCAGTACCTGACCGTTGCATCCCGCCATCAGCTTACAAACACTTACGCTCCAAATATCTTCCTGGCTAATATACACATACCCATTGATAACAAACGCCGACGTCCGCCGTAAATATTGGCCGCATTGGCACCTCTTTGACAAAACGGCCGGCCTAGTCGCACCAGGGCTTTTCAAGAAGTACAAGAAGATGAACCTGCCTGAGTCGGCAAGTAGCAAACATATTGGCAACGCCAGAAGTGTAAGCATACATAGCGCATTGATCTGCCATGAAAATCCTTATGGCACTCTCAAAACTCGAGCCAACCTTGTACATCACTATTTCTTCCAGCCTCTTGAATCACCAAACGGTGGACCAGGAACCCGACTGGAATTAAACGCATAAGTTCAATGTCAAGAAACGCCTTGTTCACATCTAACCCCTTAAACAACCCAAATCAAGGGTTGCGGGGCGCTCAATCGCTGATGCAATGGAATTTACTTCCAGGATAATCCGTCTTTCCTCGTCGAATAGGCCATTGCGACGCACTCGGAGTGTTTCATCCTCGTATTCTAGTTCTAGTCGAACAAACCAGTCACGACGCAGCCGACCCGGTACTCTGCTCCTTCTAGAATACTGCGTTGCTCAGTATAAAACTCAGCAAGTCTCAACATGTGAAATCAATCTGTTACAGATACACAGAAAGCTACTGAAAGATGCTTCGTGCTACCATCGTCGTTCTCTCTACCATCATCTTATGCCCCTTTATTTCTGCGTCACCTACTGCTTCCAATCTGCTACCTCGTACATGCAGTCCTAATTTCGAAGGCCACAACCAAAGCATTTTCGTGCGCCCAGAGCTCATTGACCGTGCAGTCTTTGAATGGAGGCCTGACTCGATTTTCCCGGGTACCCCCGTCAGGTTGGAATTGCACAATATCAACGATGCGTATGCACAGGGTGAATTTGTAGTCGAGCATACAGGACAACCCAACGGATCTTATCGATTCAAGTGAGTCTGTCTTAACCTCGACCACTACTGGCTTTTCTAATGTTATCTAGATTTACCGCTGACACGAATCGATACATAGCGTTAACGGCTGGCGCAAGCGGAGGTCTCACTTTTGATGTTATTACTGGAGCCTCCAGTCTGTAAGTTGTATAGACAATAACTGCCTTGAAATCAGATAACTAACAACCGCTTGATTATTCGCAGTTCTCAAGAATTCACTATCGCGTGCAGTAGCTGCTCCGCATCTGGTGCTGGCGCTGAAACCTGCACTATAGTACACCCCGCTTCAGGAAATTGTGTAACAGGGTCTACCAACGAGCCTATTCACCTTGGGAGCTGTGCTTCTGCTGGGGTGTATTCTTTCTCTGATGGCACCCTGGTCTGATACTTGACGGAAGGAATATCTCGAGAATACATAGTATATGAGGAATTTCCGTAATCATAAGCTCAACAAGTTGATCGTGACCAGATGAAGCAAGTTAAGGGTGAATAAATACTAATACAAATAGATGTATACCTTGTTAGCCGTTGATATTGGCTCGTCGATGTGCAGCCAGCTTGGTTGGCTTCGAGAGCGCAGCCATACTGGCCAATAATCGCCTGTTCGAACTGGTGATACAGAACCAAGTTTCATCAAGAGATGTGACGCATTGCTCATTTATGATGCCGCATCAATATGAATGTGGGCTACACATACATATGTACATACTTAAGGGTCGACTGAAATCCGCCCTAGTTTTAGCTCCATATATATCACTTGTTCTTTTACGGCCCGAATACCCGATCACAGTAGCAAACTGCGTCACAAGAGATCCAGATATGCTACTCTAGATCTGCGGCTTTTATGTACTGTTTCCGTTGTTGTTGTCATGCTCGCGTACAGACTGCAGCTTATTGCTGTTAACACCATATTTACAGGCCCAGATGTTCTTGGCCTCCTTGCGGCACGGCGGTACCATACTACTCAGATCTTCCGGATTCCTTGTTTTGAAAGTGGCATTATATGTTGTTGACATTGTCCCAAGCCCTGGTTGACCACAGAAACATCCATTAACTAAACCAAATAACTACCCGCTCGTTGGGTTTAGAGGCCTTACGCCCTACTACAACAGGCCGAAGCGCTCAAAACCGATGTACACGACAAATAATAATCAGTATGGCTATCCAGTACGACGCGCTCGGAATGTTTCCGCGAGACAGCTAATTTTTGGTAAGCTTGGTAGGCCTTGCATCTCCTGTTGCGTTGCTCTACTGACACACAGGGCCTGCTTCATTGGCGGGGCGGTATGAAGGACGGGGTCCTTCTACTACGCGACCAACCCCTGCTTGCGCATAAGTGATACACAATGCCTCGAATTGCCCTTTTTTTTCTTGCTCGCCCTCCTTCTTTCTCCACTTACTAATGAACTTCCTACTGTCCCTTCCTCGTACCTGCACTCCAAATTTTCTAGTGCGCGCCCACATGTAGCTGACGTGGGCATTCACCCCGTCTTACAATCTGCGTTTGCGCGAAGAAAATTTTTGGCCGATTTTACGGAGTAGCCTAATAGGCCCTATCGATTCAAGTGAGCGATCAAACTACCTGTTGACTTGATTATAACTCTTTCTGTTCTAGTCTCGCGGGTGATACCGAACACTGCACCACGCCAACTGTAGGCTCGGGTGGCGCACTGGTCTTTGATATTGCATCAGTAACATACCACCCATCAGACATCTTTCGCTCCTTTTTACTCATATCTATAAATCCTTGGTCACTTACCTCCACGTACTCAAGTGCCTCAAGTTTTTACCGTCAGTTGTGACGTCTGCCCTTGACCAGACGACGGGCAGGCAAAGGATTGCACCGTTACCCACCCTGCTTCAGGCAGATGTGTCATCAGCTTGCAGGCTTTGATTCGATTGGGAAATATCAAGGATTTATGAAACCTATGCAGCCTGATCCATGTGTTGACTCTGGTCAATTCAAATGACAAGGCTGATCTAACATCAAACTCACACGTTTTCGATAAGCTCTAGGACAACGTCGCGCGGCGTGGATATCAGATGTCATTCCACTTGGTCACTCGTTTCTTTGATTCGTAATGCTACGTAGTTGCGCTGGATCGCACAAAAGGATCGAACAAGTTAGGGTATGATATTCGATATTCGATAGACAGCTGCATTTCAAAGGGGCCGATGAAAAGAGTAATTGATGGTAAGTGGTGCAGGCTAAAAGTGGAGATCGGAAGGTTGCTGGTGTTACCCCCAGCTACTAGTCATGATTTATGTTGCGGCTGCTCTTCCACACATACATATATTGGTGCCCCACAGTTATAACGTAAATGGAACATGCTTGGTACCGCTGTTGATGGCTAGACCGCAAAGTTCAGATAGTCGCGGCCAAGTCGCGACATGGTTATATTTTAAAGTGAGGATCATAGTGGCGCCCTACGTGGCGTGCAGGGTCCAAACAGGGTGTCCATCACAACATAAATTAGGAACTGCACCATCCATCGACCCCAAGTCGTAGCTCTTGGAAGGCGTTCGCTAGAAGACAAACTAGATGGTGCAGGTAGTCAATTAGTCAGAGCAGTGGCCGTAAGTCATACGTCATAGTCATAGTCATAGTCACAGTCGGGCCATCAAGGTTCCTCTTGCAGTATCAACAATTAAAGCAGAGATCGGTCGCCGATATGACCCGCCCTATAAACGCAAAATCACACTTGATCAAACACCAGCTTGTGCTCAGGCGTATATTATTCCTACAAAAAATGTAACAACACAGAGGATAAAAAACAGAGTCGAGAAAAAAGAAATACAAGTATCCTGAACTACCAGTGGTCGTTCAAATCATCCATGACCGTAAACTCCCCTCAAGAACCCATACGTGGCAAAAAAAATACATCTTCACTCTTGACGTACAAACCCTCTTCGCATATATCACTGTGAGCGAGCAAGGGCCCTTAGACCAAGTATACATACGACCATGACACCTTCTAGGGATGATTTTGAAGGTTGAACCCGCGCGTGTATGTCGTGGGTCAACCAGCCAAAAAGGCCTCGACTCTGAGGCGCAACTCATTAATCGTAATCCGGCATCTGCGTGCCCCCATTCGTACCCCGACGCGACAACGATGATAGAAACAGTATTGGTGGCAAGTATAGGTGATGTGATGGTGACGTCAACGGTGAGTATGGAGATTTGAAAATGAAAAGATCCAGCGAGATCGGATATGAAAAAATATGTCAAATGGTCGGATCAGTGAAGTCCCGCTATCCGCGAGTGTGGGTGGTGTGAGGCGGGGATGAGGATGGGAAAAGGGAGAGTAGCATATGTGACGTGAGAGAATGATGAGGATGTGAGTGATGCCATCTGTAATATCGATGTTTTCGTATTTCCCATCGTTTTTTTTTTCGTCCGGATGAGGAACCGCAAGCATGGTGTCGGCGTTCGGCATTAGTAGCCGTATCCACCATTTCTGCCTCCAGCGCCTACAGCCACAGCAGTTGCTGCTGCAACCTTGTTTGCCGCTGCTGGTCCCAAATTGACGTTCATAGATACGGGAGGTCCCCCACTGGTAACGCCAACGCCGTTGGGTGCACCGGCACCTCCCGATCCGACGACGGCTGCACCCCCGACCAACGCAGAAAGCCTTGAGATTTCTTCGCGAGAAGATACCAGGGCCGACGTCAATCTTTCGTTTTCATTTGATAAAAATTCGACTTTGGCTTGAAGTTGAGCCAGCCAAGCCTTTTTGCGTTGACGGCACTTGAGGGCAGCTATTTTTTTTTAAAAAAGGAAGGCAAAAAAAGTAGACAATAAATGAGGAAAGGCGAATTGTACAAAGACTAGAATATGTTGATACCTTGTCGATTACGCTCCAAGAAGTTTTTGCGTTTTTCTTCCTCTGTCTCTGGCTTCTTGTTACCCCCGACTGATCGTCTGCCTCTGCTATCGTTGGTGACATTATTGACGTCATCTTCATCTGCCAGATCGTCGTCGTCGTCGTCATCGACATCTTCGTCATTTTCTGCGGAGATGGAACGACGGCGAAGGTTTCTGCGTTTTGAAGGGGCGGGCTGCCTTTGGAGAGGGGCAGAAGAACCGTTTGTGTCTGTGTCGTAGGTTTTACGTTTTGTGGCTCGACGAGGGTTAGGGGGGCTCGGAGCCGCATTTGTGTTTGTGGAAGCCTGTCGCTGAGACTCTTGTTGACGTTTTTCAAGCTCTTGGTGGGCTTGAGAGAGTAAAAAGAGACCGTTGGCGGCGGTGCTTGCGGCGCTTGAAGCTGCGTAATTTGAGTTATTGTTAGAGGGGGTTGAATTGTTGTCTTGATAAGAGGAGGGGTTGTTGAGTACGCCGGAGATGGCGTTGAGAGTGTTTGGAGTTATGGTTGGATTTGAGGAAGAGGAGGAGGAGTGGGCGTTGTTGTTGATCATGGCGATGAAGGCGGCTGTGTTTGGAGAAGCGGGGAAGGCGACGGGGCCACCTACGAGGGGGGTGAGGCCAGTTGCGGGGGTTAGACCAGTCCTTGGGGTTAGACCAGTTCTCGGGGTTAGGCCAGTACGAAAGGAGGCGGGGTCGAACTGAAGATGAGACTGTTCAGTGGAGGACTGGGGGCCTGCTAGCATCGCAGGAGACAGAGGTCCCGAGCGGAGTGAGTTTGCCAAGGAAGCTGCCGAATAGTTCCATGCGTAGGAGGGGTCAGCGGGGGACGAAATAGAGGCTAGGGGAGGGAGGACAGGTCGGGGAGAGGAGCTGGCACGGGAGCTGGGACGAGAGGTAGCAGTAAGAGGGACTGGGGGGTCAGAGTCTGGCTTTGAGGAGGAGGTGTTTGAATTCGGTGTAGCAGAGAAGGACTGCTCGAAAGGATTAGGTTCTTTGTCAAAGTCTTTTCTGATCTGTCTAGTCGCTATCGGAGAAGGTGACTTGCTCTTTGTGGACATACTAGTTATGACGAGAGGGAAGGAATGACGAATGCTGACGTAGCTCAAACCTCACCCCCCCCCCTTGTTATATTACTTATAAATCATATGTTTGGCATTGTTGATGACGTCGTGCCTATCTCCACTCCACTTCCTCGTGACATTGTGGTTGCTTCCCAAACAGTTCAACGTCCCAACAGGAACACCCGTCAACACTCCCATCACACAACCTACTTCAGATCCTAAAAAGTACGCGCACAACCCAGCAACATGAGCAGCTGCCTATATTGTATCTTTTATTAACAAAATTTAAAATTATAATAACCACAACATTATACTCACCGAAGATCCTCCAGAAATAACAGCAGTGGCCTGATCATAAAACTATCGTCAAACAACAACAAACAACAACCACTCACATTGACACTGCCAATCCATGCGCTCAACACACTCTGTCCGGGTGCAAACATATCAATCACGCTGCCATAATTCGATCCCGACATAACACTATCAGAGATCGTACTCCCTCCAACAGTTATCCCAGATACAACTCGCCCAGGACTGAAATTACTTGCATCCGTATTCGAGTTGCCGGCTGTCGTCACAAACTTGATCCCTGCCTTGGTCGCCGCAACCACCGCGTTATCCACCGCGAAAGATGCACCTCCGCCAATTGGTGCTAATATTACAGAAGGTTGACCAGATGCCTTGGCAGAACTCATAATCCAGTTGATACCTGAAATGCTGCAATGTTTATCGTATCGCAACTGAACATGAAATCATACTAAAATATCGTACATGTCTGATGTCGTCCCAGAGCTGATGCAAATTTAAAAATCTTTACAAAAAAATGATACCGCGCAGACATACCCGGCGTCGCTCAGAACTTTGACAGCGATAGCATTTGCCAACTGCACATCCCCTTTATCAGCATGTTGGTTCAATCCATACCTTTACGCACCTTGGCTACACCATATTTTGTACCCACCGCCGTCGCCCTAACGTGGACCAGCTGTAGTGTATCTGCTTGAAACACCCTTGTACACACTCACGCGCAATGTGTGCCTGAGAATGCTATATCAACAAACAGAAATCACAGTGGAAACATCTAAACCCACCATGCCCATTGACATCTGCATTTCTAACACAAGGTCAAACTCTTCAAACAACCAAAACCAATATCGCCACTTACGCGTAATTACCAAAAGTGGCCCCCCACCGTGCACGACCACCGAAATCTGTCTTTATCAGAGTAAGCGATCATTCAATAAGCTCACAAAAAAAAAAGAAGGAAAGCTTCTACATGTTGGGTAAAGATACCTGTTTAGGCATTCGTTATCTACTCGTCCAACCACAGCACAAGAACCCTACCTGTATCTATAAATGACGCCTCAATATAGAACTTGCAAACTACAACGCAAGTGACGCACCCAGAACATAAACATCCGCACCCTGCCCCGCCCGCGCTTCATATTTATACGTAAACACCGCTCCCGCAGGGTTTTGGTTCGTCAACTTTGTATCCTGGCTTAAGCGTGCAAGACCCCAGGGTGCGTCCGTCCTGACGTGGAAAAATAAGTCGCACACTATAGATAACATGATAATGGTGGCGTACTGGGTCACGATCACCTGCGTCGCCGTCGCACTACGACGCCCAGGCTTATGTTCAGACTTTATGTTCTGGTTCCCATCAATGTTGGCATCCATATTGGCACCGGCATTGGCATCATTGGGGACTTGTGTTACTGTTAGCCAGAACGTTGACACCATTGACACTTGATGCTCACATGATGCAGGTCCTGCCTCTATGACAGACAGGTTTACGCTTATTACTCCATCTTCCTCAATAAACTCCACGTCAGAGGAGGCTGAGAGACGCTGAAGGCTCTCTGATGAAAAGTTGCCTTCTCAGAAGTTACATCATTGACGTAGAGTGTGTAAATGGGAAAAATAAAGTTGGAGGACACTATGAGTAAATGCCCCCATATCCGTATACAGCATTACGACAAACCTGCAAATCCATTCCACCCCATCCACTGGTGAGTAATACCGCTAAACCTTTTCATTACGAGTGTAGATGAAGAAGGTTTGAGCTTGATGATATATCTGCCAGGAATGGGGTTCTCTGACTTGAACAAGCAGTTTCCGGATTTCCCGCTTGTGTGTACATCAGCATCCTTGGCGGCACTGACACTAGTGCTAGAGAGGAAGAACAGGTGTAGGAGGATCGCTGGAATGATAGTCAACATTCTGTACCAGAGGATGAGGTGATACTAGGCTATATATATATATGAGATATGGTTAACGTGTACACATCGGGTAATACATAGAATACGAACCGGCCTTATCTGCTTTGACGAAGGCTTCGCTGAATAGAACGGCTGGACATGTCTTATGAGAGAGGCCCAGACACAAGCGCCTTGATTTCTGACATCGTCATGTGGGGAGAACGCACGGCACCATATTGAATAATGTCGCATGTGGATCTGTCACCCGAGATGGTGAATCAATCGTATTGGTGTTATCTACAACTCTATGGACCTTTTCAGATTCCATATACACCGTGCTTTGTTTTGGAGTCGAGGTATCAAAGGTAGTCAATCGAATCAGATCATGGGTGTCTGGTCAGAACAAAACGTGGATTATAAAATGCAGACGTTGAGATTCTGTGACTTCGGCGGAGTTTCACATCTCCAGGTCATAGGAAAGGACGTGGAAAGTTCGTAGCTAATGTGCTGCCACTGGACGCCCGGTTATACGGGAGCTGGTCTACCGGTGTTTAAACATATAGGCCTCCTCATGATCAAGTTGTTGACTAACGCTGGCTTGCCAGGATCTGGTTCTTTGGTTTCTTTGGAGGAAAAAACTGGGAAGTTCGAAGGCTCATCAATCATTCTTCAAGCCCATATCTGTATCAATAATCACACAACAATTATAGACTTCACTTCTTCCTAGTGCGTTGATGCGATTCTTCCGAGCTTGTCTTATGGATCGTGACCAGTGTATCCTCATGCTAAGTTGGCACCTTTCGCTCGAAGGTCGCAATGGGTGCGTTCACCTGGTGCCTCCCGGAATAAACTCGCGATCCTCGTCCTTCATGTTCTCACAAACTATTTTTAAAAAAGCAAGAAGAACACATTGAGAAGGAAACATAAAGTCCCGTTGAACGAAATGTTTACTCCCCAAAACCTGACTTCTCCCATATCCTATTCCCCTCCTCGAACTGCTTGGGTAAAAAACTTTTGTAACCAATGTCTCTCCAACTGTTACTTCTCTTTGCCTTGTACCTTGGACCCGTTGTCCACGCCTTCCCCTATGCGTTCCCTGATTGTGCCAATGGGCCACTCAAGGGCACTACGGTGTGCGACATGACCAAAGACCCGAGAACGCGTGCCCAGGCTGTAGTCCAGCTCTTCACCGTTGAGGAGCTGATGGCTAACACTATAAACCAATCCCCAGGCGTCTCTCGACTAGGTCTTCCAGGCTACCAGTGGTGGTCAGAAGCTCTAGTATGTATGAGTTCAAAGTTGAAAATTAACATTGCTGACGGTTACCTGATTATTTATATAGCACGGAGTCGCAGGCAGCCCCGGTGTCAGCTTTGCGTCATCCGGAAACTTTAGCTCAGCAACTTCCTTCCCGCAACCAATTCTCCTCGGCTCAGCATTCGACGATCCATTGATCAAAGCAATTGCGACGGTCATCAGTACTGAAGCACGTGCATTCAACAATTTTGGTCGAGCGGGCATAGACTTTTTCACTCCCAACATCAACCCATTCAAGGATCCTCGGTGGGGTCGGGGGCAAGAAACGCCTGGGGAGGACCCATTGCATATCTCGCGATACGTGCTCAGTTTGATTGACGGGCTTCAAGGCGGCATCGACCCCAAACCATACTTCAAGATCGTTGCGGACTGTAAACATTATGCTGCGTACGATCTGGACAACTGGCAAGGTATTGACCGAACGGCGTTTGACGCAAAGGTCACCATACAAGACCTTAGCGAATTCTACCTACCACCCTTCCAGGCCTGTGTAAGAGACGCAAAGGTCGCGTCAGTGATGTGCAGCTATAATTCTGTCAATGGTATCCCATCATGCGCCAATTCTTATCTCTTGCAGACGATACTGCGAGACTTTTGGGGATTCGATGACGATCGATGGGTCACGTCAGATTGTGATGCCGTGGATAACATTTTCAGTACACACCATTTCACGCCCACTTATGCAGAAGCTGTGGCGGATGCTTTGAAAGCTGGCACTGACCTCGACTGCGGCAGCGCGTATTCGCAGCATCTTCCTGAAGCTTTCAACCAGTCTCTCATCACGCGTGCGGACCTCGAACGAGCGCTCGTCCGCCAATATACGTCACTGGTCCGGTTCGTGGCCCGCGCAATGAAAACCCATGCATAGACTCACCTCTCACATTGTCTTTTAGCCTGGGTTATTTTGACCCTCCAAGCATTCAGCCGTACCGCAAGCTCGACTGGTCCAATATCAATCTGCCTGATTCTCAGAGACTCGCATATCAAGCGGCGCTCGAAGGCATTGTTATGCTTAAAAACGACGGGACGCTACCATTCAAGTCGACCATTAAAAAACTTGCACTTGTTGGGCCATGGGCGAATGCAACCACGCAGATGCAGGGGAACTATCAGGGTGTCGCTCCTTTCCTCGTCAGCCCTGCGCAAGGAGCTGTCAATGCCGGCTACCAAGTTAGTTTTGTTTCAGGAACCACTGTTACAGGTACTTCGACGGCTGGGTTTGCTGCTGCTGTTGCAGCTGCTAGGGCGGCCGATGCCATCATATTTGCAGGGGGCATCGATGAGACAGTGGAAAGGGAAGGCAGGGACCGGACAACAATTGTATGGCCTGGAAACCAGCTTGATCTGGTATCTGCACTTCAGGCGACCGGCAAACCTCTGGTGATACTTCAGTTCGGCGGAGGTCAGGTCGACGATTCGGTGCTAAAAAATAACAAAACGGTTAGTGACCTCTTCCTTCATAACATATCATGCTCATTACATCGCCGTCAAGGTGAACGCTATACTCTGGGCAGGGTACCCTGGTCAGAGCGGTGGGACGGCGATCTTTGACATTTTGACTGGGAAGGCCTCCCCCTCCGGCCGCCTCTCAATCACACAATATCCTTCTGCTTACACGAGTCAGGTCGGTATGACAGACATGAATATTCAGCCCAGTGCGACCAATCCCGGTCGAACCTACAAGTGGTACCAAGGTGCTCCGGTGTATGAATTTGGGCACGGCCTTCACTACACCAGCTTCAGCGTCCAGTGGCAACATACCCCTCCCACCCAATATACTATTTCTCGGCTAATATCTTCTGCACCGAGTGATCAGCCGCTTGACCTCGCACTTTTGGATACACTCGGCATCACGGTCAGGAACACTGGGAGGGTAACATCAGACTACGTCGCTCTCCTTTTCTTGAATGGCACAGCAGGACCCGCACCTCATCCCAATAAGCAGCTCATCGCCTATTCACGTCTTCACCAAATCGGGGCGGGGAGGAGCAGCAGTGCTAGCCTGCCCGTCACATTAGGTTCAATCGCGCGCGCAGATGTCAATGGCAATTTGTGGATTCACAGCGGATCGTACCAGCTGAACGTGGACACTGGGCCTGTTCTTTTGACCCACCAATTTGAACTCGTAGGGGACTCAGCCCAGATCACACACTGGCCTCAAAATCCTTCAACTTGATATTTTCTCTCTGTCGTCAATCGAAAGTTTCCGGATCTGTCTCGTAGGCTCCTTGCCATCCTGTAAAAAATCATCGGTATATATTGATGTATCATACATATCGTGACATGGAAACAGTTGTTTAAAAGGGATAGTTTTCCATGGTCTTAATGGCCTCTCCATGCCTATTAATAACCCCATCATCCGATGTCTTGTCAAGATAGTCCAATAGGATGTCCCACCACCCGCCAGTAGGTTTACCTTTGTAAACTCCAATATCCTCTCCCCATCCTCTCAAGGCAGCCGCAAGCCGGCTTGCTACCCCGGGCTCCTTTCCGAGTTTATCTATAGGCGTTAAATATGTGCGGATAGTGAACAAGATCGCTCCCGTCCGTGGAAGACGCCGCAGCGTCTGCCGTTCGCTCCGTAGGCGGATTGTGTCCGGTGTGGGCGTCGGACGAGTTGGTTGATGCGCGGGATGTGAACCACTGAAGGAGTCTTCGGACCCGTGACTGGTCTCGGACCAGCCAAGTTCTTCTGGGTCGATTTCTTTTGCATCGGATGAGGGCCTCACGGTTTGAAAGAAATAATTGTTCCGCGCGACGGGCTTGTCAACCGCTAGCCGCTTAAAAAAGCGTTCCATGCTCAGTTGTAGTTTATCCTTGTCTACGTTCAAAGGACACAAGACTTAACGTGACATGCGAGAAAATCTCGAGTACTTACATCTAGGAACGTTGCCCGTGATGTGTATCTCATCAAGAGCAAGGCCAATCTTATCCTTAATCCGCCAGAAGCCTTGAAAAAGTAAACTTTGTTAGTAACTGTCACACTAACGAGTGTAGACCTAACTTACCAGGGACTAATATTGCACCCGCTTGAAAGTAATATCGACCATCGGTACCTATGAGACATGCTCAAGCACTACATGGTAAATAGTCTAAAAACACATTACTAACCCTCAACCATAAGTGCTAGGTCTTCCTGAATCCTATAGGCTAAATTGAGTGTTTTGGTGCCTCACCTATGACTCTGAGCAACATACAGAAGGGCAGCCACCTCCAAAGCTCTTGTGGCAGCATTTTCACCATCGTTCACATCAAGAGGGAGATCATATCCTAGCCCTAGGGGTATTACCTGAATCCTCTTGATGGGTGGTAATCCTCCCCACCCCTTATGTAAAGTAGGTATGTCAAAAGCATGCCGTTCGATAACAAACATTGTTGGAAAACGCCGAGAGAGGTACTCCGCAAGTTCATGAACCGTTTCTATTGCTAAAAGGTTGCTGCTTGAGACTTGTGGCCTCGCGAAACGGTCTAAATGGAGCGTACCTGCGTCTGCGGCCGACCCCACGATCCCCGGTTTGCCTGGAAGAACCCTGATGACCCCAGTTCCTCGGGTACGGATACGGTGTTCACGAATACGATGATAATTCTCATATTGATTGTCAATCTATATATTGTCAGTACTGTGTTTTAGTGATGAGTCTTTGTACACACCTCGACCCATTCATCCCACTTCATGGACCGAATTCCCATTGTGACACTACGGGTAATGGCAATACGCTACTGAACACAAAAAATAAAAGCATGGCGATCACTTACTGGTATTCTCCGTAACGAAAAGGTCGATAAGGAATTGGATCTGTTTCCATCGGCTCCTGAGAGCAAGGTGTGATGGGTGGGTATCTGAAATCTACTGGTGTCCATTCTAGTATCAAAATTGTTTGATGAGCATGCTTGGAGTCACTGCATAGTAAACCTACCTCCATGTTCTCGAACTATCTTTATATTTACTGGTGGTGTCGGGTTCTCATTGCCATTCCGTTTATCAGAAGCGTATACTAGCCTCTTTATGAAAATGGCTATAACGGTTGTCGTCAAAACAGCAAGAGTAAAGTATATTGGCTCCCGAATGTCCCAAATTTCGAACCACAACCGCCAGCGGGCGAGGCCATCGAGGCTGTCGGTGAGTAGCATTGAGATCAGGTTGTGGCCTGTGACGACGAATCTGCTAGTACGTCGGTAAGAGATAGTTGCAAGATCAAGCGTGGGATGACATATGAGGCCAGCCTCATGGAAAGAAGCATGTTCGGATCTACTCCAGAGTGGCACTTTTTACCTATCATTGCCTTCCAAGCAAAGCTTGGGGTTGGAATTTTAACCCAGAGAGAAGTTGAAATTTCCAAAGCGTCTATATTAATCTGTACAACAGAAAGGAACCGGTAGTGCATGTGTCTACCGGCATGACTGTGAAGGTATTAAAGCACGTACATAAGTTCTTAAGGTCTGCAGGTCTAAGTACGGAGAATCTCAGTAGTACATGAGAGACTCGGCGACTGCAGGAAACGACCGGGACTTGCCGGCTTGCCTCCACCTCACTTTCCCTTCAGGTTTAACCACAAAAAATCAAATCGTCTCTACATTAGAGTAAGTAGCCCTGCTTATTCTTCCGAATCTCCTAGTTTCTTTGGTTAAAAACATACCTCTAGATGGCCACAAAAGTAACTGCTGTGGCAGTCGTAGGTTTTGTCCTTTCTGGTTTCATTGTTGGACTTGACTTTCCTCATGCAGGACTTTGCCCGTATCTATACTTCTCTTGGTCTCGGGAAAGGTATGTTGCACCGGCTGCACATATCTTTGTCTTACTTATTCTGCCTCTAGAGACGATTGCATCTTTACAGGCTTTCCGCAAGCGTCATAGTGAAGCTCAGCGTCTTTCAGTACAGTCCTCTTCGCAACCCACTACCGTGGACTTGGCGCACTACCGTTCTGTCCTGAAAAACAAAGCTATCGTTGACGAAGCTGAGAAACTATTGAAGGAATTCAAGCCAGTCACTTACGATGTAAATGCCCACCTGAAGGCCATCGAGGCCTTTGAAGCTAAGGCTGTCAGTCACCCTGATTATAATTGTATGAATGCCTTGTCACAAATCAGTACAGGTCGAAAAAGCCAAAGAGACAGAGCAGAAGATTGATGTTGAGCTGAAAGAACTTCAAGCCACTCTTGCCAACATTGAGGACGCCCGACCATTCGACCAACTAACCGTCCGTCCAGACCCCTTTTTAAAGCATTATCAACCTTACACTAAACCTTTATAGGTCGATGATGTCGGAAAAGCCCACCCCCGTATTGTCGAAGTAGTGGAGACCATGGTCAAGAAGGGAAAATGGACTGTACCAGGTGAGCGAGACTACTGTCCGTTATTTGAGATGATATTCTTATGCATCACTTCACAGGTTACAAGGAGAAATTCGGCGACCTCAATCTCATGTAATCCTGCATTTATATAGAACAGGGCGTTGTTACTCTTGAGACCATGAGCAGTATAATGTTGTTGACATTGCTAGAGAACACTTAATGGAACAATCCCGCGAATATGAACAAAAAGAGTCTCTACTCACACTCAAAATTGTAACGAATAGCAGCTCAAAGCTGTGAATACTTGTGGATACACTCGAAAAACCATTTTAAGTCATCTGGATCAACTCCAGGCGTGATTCCATGACCAAGATTCGCAATCCAGCCTCCTTTACTCCCTCGGAAACCCTCACACATCCGTTTCACGGTGGTCTCAATGGCATCTCTCCCACCGTACAAGACGTTGGGATCCATATTTCCTTGCAACGCAACCTTGTCCCCAACAATTAATCGTGCCTCTGCAGGGTCTATAACCCAATCCAGACCAAGAACATCGTATCCCGTGTTTTTTGCCAGGAGACCTAGCGCATGATTAGCCCCTTTGGCAAATAATATTATGGGCGTTGTCTGCAGATTCTCGGCAGCTAAGCGTTGCCGTACGTTGGTGGAGATATGAATCAGGGTCGGGTAGGAGAATGTGGCAAAGTCAAAAGGTGATAGTTCACCCGCCCAGGAGTCGAATACCTGAAGTAACTGGGAATTCGGTGGTTGGATTTCGAAGTGCGGTGTTGGGCAAAAGAGAAGCTCACCTGTGCTCCCGCTCTAGCTTGGCCTACGAGGAAATCCACACAAACATCTGCTATGCGTAAGAGTAAGGCCTTGGATTCTTCGGGGTACTTGAAAAGCCACGTTTTGGCTTTCTGCAGGGTTTTGCTTCCCCCACCCTCAATCATGTATGAAAACAGAGTCCATGGCGCGCCGCAAAACCCGATCAAGGGGACCTCACCCCTGAGTTCTTCTCTTGTTTGGGTAATTGCGTCGAAGACATACTTCAACTCCTTTTGTACATCAACAACATCCGCTAATTTGTTTATGTCCGCTGGCGTCGTGAGAGGGTCAGGAAAGTGGGGACCCGGGTTCATGAGAACCTCCATGCCCATCGCCTGAGGTATGACCAAGATATCGCTGAAGATTATGGCCGCATCTATAAGGCCGGTATACCGCCGTATCGGCTGTAGAGTTATTTCAGTTGCAAGTTGTGGATTCCTGCAGATCTCGAAAAAGTCGTGTTTTTCCCGCACTCCGCGAAATTCTGCAATGTATGATGAGCTGATTGACGCTGTTATCGAGCTCGAATTTTACCAGGCAGATATCGTCCAGCTTGACGCATCACCCATACGGGTGCCCTCTCAGTACTTTCGCCTAGAGTATGTATCAGAGTTTATGCAACCCAGACTATAACCCTGGCTTACCTTTTGCCGCGCGTAAGATGAGATCATTTTGTAGGGGTGGAAAGCTCTTTGCCATGACAGTAAGGGCTAAGGAGCTACCAGTAGAGGAATTTATACGATTGTGGGAACAGCCACACCAGTATGAGAATGGCACGGACGCTGACGAAAACTGAGATGGCCGGAGATAAGATAAGATCTCTGTTTAAATCATCAGCGCCAGCGTCCACCATGCCCATCGAAAGTCCTATACAACTTGTTGATGAGCAAGTTCTATATCGTCTCGAGTGCTTGTGAATACTCATATAATTATTCTTCTCAGGTTCAAAAAGTCAGGAGAGTTTGACCGCCTGCGACGTGAGCTACTTGCTCAAGTAGCACAGGGTGTACGTGTATTACATAGTATTAAACTCGGGATGATATCCCTACTTGACTGTAATCAAAAGGGTGGAATGGCAGCACTCAAGGCACGGGTACAAGAGGTCGCACACCAACGTTTTACATCCGACCCAAAGCTATCATTCATGCCTCAGGAAGCAATTTACAGAGAATTGATGCAGGAGATGGAAAGGTTAGCACTTTGGAAAGCAAACTTGGCATATCATACAAGGCTGAATTTACCCGGAGGTTCCCTGTTGTCGACCGTGTTGCAAGCGATGTACAGATGTTGTCTGACCAGTCATTTGCAGACAACATTCGTAATTCTGTTCATACCATCCTTTCAGAGAGTAAAGGCCAGAAGCTCGCATCCGAAATGAAGGGTTCGCTTGCGTCATGTCTTTCTAGGCATTCGTTGATGGTGATATAGACAACAAGACTGAGGCAGTAGGGATAACCAGCCATCCTGAACGGACGGAAGTCCTTCTACCTACTGTCGTCGTCACTGCGACTCCGCCTCCTGCCATTGATTTGACTACACCTTTTACTACCCTCAAGGATTCGCCCAAACAAAAATTGGAAGATAGCCCGGAAGTGAAAACTACCAATCCTATCACACAGCTTGTAAGCGATACTTCTGGCCTGCCGTTCGCAATATCCAACACCGAGGAGGAAAAAAAGCAGCAAACGCAAGGAAGCGAGGACGTCGTAATTGCTTAGCAGATTGCGATCTATGCTGTAGGCCCTATTTTTTGTATTCTGGTCTAGGCCACGGCAAAAATGATATACTAGTTACGTTTGGTGTACAGCAAGCTCAAACAACGAGAGAAACAAAATATGTAATAAATACCTGATATATTGCGCACGAAGAATGTCAAAAAAGAAACTAATCACCATTCAGCCCTCTTTGTGTTACACGTAATCTTCGGTTTGGATAAGGGAGACCGCCCTTTGAGAACGTGGTCTGATAGAACATTGGAAAGGCTTCGGATGACTAGGAAAATATCAGCTCATGTGGACATGATTGGCTTGGGAAGTTATTGCCTTATTGTCCCAGTCGTATTTTCATGGATGGGTTCGACGACCACACCATTCTCGACGCGTTTCGATATATCGAAAACGGATAGAGACATGGCGCACGAGATGAAGATGGAGGCATCTGCAAGGTGTAGACCTGGGATCAAAGGTTATTCAGGTTATTTGATACGAGCCTCATGAAATGTACCTGGACAGATGCTACGGTGTGATGTTTGACTCTTAGTTTGGGAATACGAGATTACGACTTGTCAGCAGAACTTACCGTCTTCCAAATCCAAAACAAACATTTCGAGGGTCTGGTTCGGCTGGCATGTTTTCAGTCGCAATGAAACGGTCCGGATTGAAAACCTCCGGATCCGCATAGAATCTCGGGTCGTGGGTGAGCTTCCTAATGGGTAGTCAGTAGATGAAATCGCAGAGACGATGTGCAACAAACCAGACGTTAGCAATTACAAGGGTTCCTTTTGGAATAAGATATCCATCATGGATATCATCCTGCATGACACGATGTGGGACGCCTAAGGTGGTAATTGTTGACCGATGCAAAAAGTTGAAAGGCCATTACTCACCAGTGGGCACGACGGAATTCCAACGAAGAACCTCTTTGGTAAGTGCATCCAAATAGGGTAAATTGGGACGGTCCTCGAACGTAGGGAGCCGAGAATTACCAACAACAGTGTCGATTTCTGCCTGGGCCTTCTTTGCGACCTCAGGATAGAGTGTCATGGCGAGAAAGAAAGAATTGATTGCGGATACGGTCTTTAATGCATCTTTCGTGAGAAGTACTCCCAGTAAGCTGGTAAGATGCTTACAGTGTCAGCACCACCTATGGAAAAGATGTCAGACAACAGGTCTCGAGTCTTTCTGTAGACTCACCTGAATATAAACTAGCAGAACTCCACTTGATGTCAAATTCCTCTTGAGCGTTAAGGGTCTTACCATCAAGTAGACTGCATGAGAAAGACAATGGAGCGGTACCTGCCGCCTGTCATAATACAATGAGTCCATTGGTAGAATTTAGTCGATAGCCTAAGCTATACCATTTGCCTTTTCACAAAATCATGAGGTTGCTCTACCATTTCAACAAGAGTGGCAGCCCAGCATTTGGCCGTCCTTTGAAACCCTGCGCCAGGAAGCCAGGACGGAACATAACGCACTATGAAAGAGAGTTAGCGCCAAGTGGTGCGAACACATGAGATGAAGCACAAAGCGGTATAACGTCAACCAGATAGCCACCAGGCGCGGTAGAAAGCGAAAACTGTTCTGTCGCCTTATCTGCGAGTTCTACGAAAGGATCACCCGCATCTTTTACTTCGTAACCGTGTGAGATGCGAAGTATGACTGCCCCCGCAGTACTGTGCGCGATATGAAGCAAAAATTGCTGAACAAGAACGTATGATATGTGCTTACTGTCGGACGTGAGAAGTAAAGTCTTCTGGTTTTGCTAGCACGCGCCGAAGGAACTTGTGTGTCTCAAGTTCCTCAATGTGCCAAAACTTCTTTACGTTAGTACGGCTTCCGATGACGCCGTGAAACAAACGGCGAAACCGGCGAAAACGATCGCCGTAAGGCAGAAGAACGAGCGTGTTTTTCCAACCGACGAGATTCCCACCCATCTGGAGGACGGGGCGATCAGAATATATATTGCTTTTCCTATCAAGCATCTCATAGGCGGCTTTCGATGAGTTGAGGATAACCAAGTGTTGCCCAAGGATAGTGACAGATGATATATCCCCTGGAAAGGTCACGGCGAAAAAAGAAAATCAGCAAAATAATTACAACGTGTTGGCGAGATAAGGACTTGCCCCATTGTTCGCCCCACTTGGCAAAGGTGAGCCACTCCTGCTCAGATGGCATGTCTAGTAAGTTTCCGATTACTGGAAGTCGCTTTGGGCCAGGCGGTAGAGGCGGGCGTTTTCTCCACACACGAAAGAGCTTCTTCAAGACGAATATACATAAGAGCAGAGAGATGATATCCACAGCATTGATGAAAGTCAGAGGCATTGTAAAAGCAGAAAGATTGAAAAACGAGCGTTGGTAGTTGATCGTCCGATTAAAGCAGGTGCGGGTTTTATACCTTTCTAAGGGCTGCAAGTACCAAGATGCGATCTGTCAGATTTCCGGGACCGGAACGGGTAGGTACAGAACGACCATCTTCTTTTGCCAAGGAAACGTCCGCGGAAATCGCCTTATGAACACCCAGTTCATCTATATAGGACTATGTATGAAGCACAGGGGTACAAAACACAAATCCTGACTCCGTGGCTGCAGTGTAACGGAAGCGTCGGTAACCGTGGATCTGTCGAAACGCCTGATATAAAACCCGTTCCTTCGGCCCAGGCATACCTTCTAGCGTTCTCCGAATGGATAAGACGTGATTAGGGCCTGGTGAGTTGACCATGCTCAGATTTGCAGAGAAGACTTTCCACGAGGCAGACGAGAACGTGGATCAGATACGCAAAGTTTTTTAGTTGCAAAAGAAGGCGAAAAACGGGTAGTTGGGTACATAGTAATCAGCTGTACTTTCAGTAACCAACACGAGACTCGACTTGGTACCACTAAAAATCGCGAAACCCTCGGTGAACATTACATACTCAGTGGTTAGAAGTGTGGATAATGGAAGTACAAGTTAAAGCTTGGAGCAACCGCCGCAGGTGGCGACGGCATTATGACCATGCACATACAAACAACAGGGACTGCGAGTATATTTATTAGTAGTAGGTACATGGGTAGATTCCAAACGTTGAACGTTGAGTCCAACTGTATACGTAGTTATAATACGCATTCGACTTTGTATGAGTTTTCAGTGGCTGCGGACTGGATAGATAATATGGTAGAGTTTTGACATTTATGGGGGGCCCAAAACACTGGCAAGTTGCTCACCTCTGATTGTGGTTGATCACCTACACGCGTCAGATCGCGATCGTAATGTTGGCTCGTATCGATCTTAATAGAGATATTGGTAGTCCTCTAAAGTGAAGATAGAGCGACGTCGCAGTTTCTCATCAGGAGAGCAACGTACATTCGAATTGAGTTGTTGAGCGCCCGATTTGGAACCGGTTGGTCGCATCTTGATCGAAAAGGACATATCGTCGCTATCTTCCCCGAGTTCGCGAATAGCCTGACGAGCATTCAGGGTTGCAAGAACAGAGTTGGAGTACACTGAAATCGTCAAACTGATGAAGTCTGTCCAGAAATTGCTTTGATTCACTCACGTCGTCCAAGGCTGAAATAGAACGCAACATAAATGAGATTGTTGCCCCAAGTTACAATCTAAAAACGCATGAGTCGAAATCTAACACGTGAACTAGGATTAACTTTTCCTGACGTACGGAAATAAGAGAAGCGATAGCGCAGATACTGGTTAAGACCCCAGTGCTGACAGAGAACATGATCTGAGGTCGTTGGACGTCGGGATTGGGATAAAATAATTAGTAGAACTGACCAACTTGCTAATCATAGTATCAGATCTAGTTTTCGGTCGGGTCATATTTGTGCATCTGCATCGTGAAAACGTTGGGGTATACCTCCGGAAACCAGTACGAGAACAATGAAGAAAAAAACACAGCGCGCCGGCGATGATAACATCCGTGACAGCAGCCAGGATATTTACGGCCATTGAAAGTCCCTACAGAATGGGCATGAGATCCATCATTTACTTCCCAGGTTACGCGCCACCTTGAGTTGTGTGAGCTGCACCCATGTGACTAGCTTCATTCTGAGAAAAGGTAGACAATCGTGAGGTTAGGTGAAAGTGATCGGTGGCTTACTGACGATCGTATAGTAAAAGCTTTTCAATTGCTTAGCATGGTTGAGCCTAGATTTCAGAATGGACATGACCCACCAAGAGAACATCCTAAAAGAATCAGAATGGTGGGTAAGCCAGAACTATACGAAATATGGGAGGTCACTGACCGAATTCCGCAGACACGAGGCCGACCTGTTGCTCACGTTAGCTTTGGAGTCAAAAAGGCATGATTGTTCCGCTCACTGTAAGGAGCAAGAGCGGGATGTTGTGACCGCTGACTGTTTATCTTTCAGTTCTCCTTTGGCTATGACGAACAGTAGTATCTCACGTCGCCAAACGCGTAAGGTAAGAAACCTTGTAATTATAGGAAATCAGAAGCCAGGAATGTATCAAAAAACACAAATTGACTGCTAACCCTTGAACTAGGAGACCAATGAGTCCCTATCTACAGTATGAGCAAAGACATGGAACGCTAAACATATGGACCCACATTGAACAGGACTTCGAGCTTGTCACAAAGCGTTTCAAGATATTGTCTTTCCATGAATCGAAAAGTAACTCACCAGGATACTCCTAAACAATAATACTAGAAGTATAATGATATTCAAGCGGATCGTAATACGTACCAGACCATGTCATTTAGTCTAGCCGGATTGTTGTAATTGGTAATCACATAGGTGTACACTGGGGGAATATGAGTAAGAAGCTAACTTTTAACCAGGGAGTTAGGGACTCACCGGTATGGGAGATAAGGCCTTGATGCACACTATCAAACATCCAGATGCTGCCAACCTGTCAAAAGATGGTGGACCACGCTATATTACTTGCAAACGACTCACCAGCGTCTTGATATACCAGACATCCTACAGCAGTGCTCATGAACGTTAAACATATAACAAGCCGGCGTAGCCCTTACCTTGGTATATTTGTTAAAGTAATACCAGGTTTGTACACATGATACTTGAGATGTCAATCAGGCGGAAGAATTTTACAAAAGAAATGATAAAATACCTCCATATAAACTAGGAAAGAGCTCAGTCCTAGCTTTGCAGGCAAACTTTTGAAACAAGGCTTACATAGCAGCGCATATCACCCCGATGAAGGCTGCTCCCATTCTAGTGGTCACAATCAGGGAGCTAAAGATAGTAGGAACAGTTTTGCACACGTATTGTCTACAGGAATGAGACGCTCGTCTGCCATTCTAGCTAGCCTAGTAAAAAAGAGAACAGGAAAGGGCAGCGAAGGGTGGGGGCGATAGTGCATCCGCGCAAGGGCATGGGGTCTTAAAGAGTAGAACTCGACGGAGAGGCGTGGTAATACAGAAGGGTTTTCGTACAGAATCGGTTCATATGGACAGATTGTACGTTTCCGTCGTAGAAAAGTGCATCGAAAGGTTTGTTTACGAATTGGAGGCGTAGAACCCAAACTAACATGCTACTCAAGGTTGCTTGACGCTTCTCAGACGTAAATTGACTTGAAAGTATCGGCAAAGATGGTTTAGGGTTAGCGATGTGGCAAATCCATGGTAATTACAAGTGAAGCGTACATACTTTCATTGATTTATAGGGATAAAGGCCCATAGAAGGCATTTGATGGGGCATCAGTAGGAGATCAATTGATTTACTGATACTGATCATGATACCCCGCATCTGAAAAAGGACCTGGGCTGAATGAATTCAAAGAGGATAGGAACTGGAGGCTCAGGCCCTTATAGTCATTATTTTACTGATGGCATCTCAAATTTCCAATTATCAGATATCAGAGACCAAGACACGAATTTGGCCCTAACATCAATACGGATCGCGATCACCCAACAAGATCACTTAACTGAAATTCGGGCGCTCCTCTTGACCGTCATCATCTTACAAGCCTAGAATGTCACAGATCCATGCTTTATCTTACCAGGATCCCCAACGCATATTCGATGATATAGATCGTAGCTTCCAGCTAACACCAGACCATCTTGTACAGCTCACCAAGGCGTTTCTTCATGAGATTAGCGCGGGACTTGGAGCCTACAATCACCCAATGGCAATGATGTGCGCAACGTTTTCTCCATTTATAGGCCTCATTTCACCGTTCCGTAGACCTTCTTTTGTCACGGGCGTTCCAGATGGTACCGAAACTGGGTATGGCTCAACCGTTTCAACACATCCTTAGCAAGCTCATCCGCTTGAATTCAGCACTTTCCTAGCCCTCGATCTCGGTGGTACGAACCTGTGAGTATCTCTTGATCCTGAATTCATGAACAGTGACTTATACAGCCCTAGACGAGTTTGTGAAGTCGTTCTCAATGGCGATCAAACATTCTCCTTGCGACAACAGAAGTTCAAGGTGTCAGACTTCTTAAAAACTGGCGAGGCCACAGCATTGTTTGGTCTGCAATCTTATCTCGACAGTTTTTTTTGTTTTGTTTTCGAATTTGTGATTTCTATCAGACTACCTGGCGGACTCTGTGGACGCATTCCTCACCACGCTCGCTGCATCAGGAAGTGTAAATCAAAACGAAGATGTAGTTCATCTAGGTTTAACTTTTTCTTTCCCGGTGGAACAAACAGCTTTGGCTTCTGGAAAAATCCTTACATGGACAAAAGGATTCTCAGCCAGGAATGCCATCGGACACGATGTCGTGCAATTGTTACAAGACGCGTTTGACAGGAAACACATGCATGTCAGGTGTATCGCTCTTGTTAACGATGCAAGTTTCGTTCCATCTGTATAGTTGCTCCATCTGACTTTTATAGACCGTCGGTGCTCTTCTGTCCCGAGCTTACACAGCAGGCGGGTGCATTCTGGGTGCTATATTTGGTACGGGCACGAATGGCGCGTATGTAGAGGAAGTTTGTGAGTAACACATACGTTGCATATGTTACCCAGAGCTGAACTTCGTGGAAGCCAAGATTACCAAGTTAGCCAACTCCCCCGCAGCCGCTAAAGGTGGGTACATGGTTGTTAACACAGAATGGGGCGCGTTCAATAACTCAGTACGTACTTCTTGAACACATCCGATACTGAAATAGCCTCAAAGCAACATTAAAGCGATCACACCTTCCCTTCACCCCATTCGATAACACTCTGGACCGTTTAAGCATCAATCCATCCTTCCAAGCCTTCGAAAAATTCATATCGGGGATGTATCTGGGAGAAATTACTCGCAACATCCTTGTCTCCCTCGTCGATGCCTCACCCCAGCCGCTCTTGTTCCACGGAAAATCGACACCCCTCCTTAACAGGCATTATGGCCTTGACACTAGCGTCATGAGCGATATTGAGGGCGCATGGGAGGGTCCAAATGGATCTCTAAGTGGGAACCAGGCAGCTCTTGAGTTTGGTAATTTCGACGACGCGAGCCTTCCACCGAATATTAAAAACAAGCTGGAGCGCATCCGCTTGGTTCTTATAAAGAATCTGGGATTTGAAGACGGTGATGTCACTCTGAAGGACGCTGCGGTGAGTCATTGTTGAGACCAGTTACTCCTATGCAATTTAGTTTGTGCACGAGCATAGATCGTCCGATGGGCATGTTCACTTGTTGCCAGAAGAGCTGCGTTGTTGAGTGGCCTGGCAGTTGCTACTATTCTCATTCAAACCGGTCGTGCTTCTTTCGCTGGTCAGGATGGCAGCTTTCCTACTCGCAATGATACGGAGAAGATCGGCGTTGGTGTGGACGGCAGGTCGGTCATGTCACTGGGATCATGATGCGCCCAAACTAAAATTGTTCTCAGCTTAATCGAGCACTACCCAAATTACGAAAGAACACTAAGAGAATCTCTGCGTGTCTTAGTGGGGCAAGAGATTGAAAGTAGGGTTGACATAGGACTAGCAAAGGATGGTAGCGGCGTCGGCGGTAAGTAACTAAGTAACTGCCAAAAGTATTTTGCATACGCTGATGCTGAAATATGAAGCTGCCCTGTGTGCACTGCAAGCGTTGAAACAAGGTGCTCGCGTTATATAGTTTTTGACACGATACATATAGATAAACTGTACCGGCATAAAAATGCGTAACATTAAACTACTAAAATACGTTTCGCTCTATGTGCCGCCCGATGACTGTGGAAATAGTATATTATGGTATCAACTCAAAGGTTCAATATATCCTTTTATCCAGCGCCTGATACGCTTGACTGACTTTTTCCCAGTCCAGGACGGTCCAGAATTGCTTTAGCCACTCTTCTTTGCCCCATACCCCATAACCTGCTGAGATCCAAGTGTGCTCATTTACAGAGACACAGAATAGGGGATGTAGTACCTCTCCTATGTTGAGAATGTCCGATTTTGACTGGGGCTTATAACGTCCAACCCCGAAGTCACCATAAATGTGCTTCTTGTTTTCAAGTTCGAGGTCAGAAGATTCGACTACGCTTGTACTGTGTACAAAGCGAGGATAATGGCCGTCGTTCGAGGCCACGGGATCTTGCTTGCTCGCGATGCCGGAGGTAGGTGACGAGGGGTTCACCCCTGGGGGAAGAGGTCTCGCAGTAGGGGAGGAAACGGGGCGGGTGTACAAGGATTCAACCTCATCCATTGGGTTATGTATTTTAGATTTCAAGTTTGATGAAAGTTTGTTTTCGCCAGTCATGTAGCTACGGGAACGAATGAGGAGGGTGCCAGGTCCAAAAGTCGGGATGACGCCTGTATTGCCATTCCTGTCGGTCACAAACCATACCCAACCATTGGTAAACATGCCAGTAGCGGCAGCGGAGAAGGTGGATTTAAATTGCACCAGGCTGCCGTATTGGGTACGGATTGAGCCAAGTAGATGGTCAGAAATTTCAGACTGGTGGTCTTTCAAATCTGTTGATGGGGGCGGTTTCTGGAAGAAGTCATTGAAGCGTGATTTGACAGCGTTTCACAAGGTTGATTCGACATACAAGTTGATCTAAGAAGAAGCTATTGTTCAGTGCAAGACTGGCATAGTTGAATGCCAGTGTCCTTTGCTTTTCGGAGGCTGTATTCAGCACTGTTTGCGCGACACTTTCGTTTTCTTCTTTAGTGCCTGTGCATGTCTCGTAAGATGACTGCAACTATGATACACCATGACATACCTCGAACTTCCTCATTTAGGCGTTGTAAGAGACCCTCTTGGTAATCAACGGCGACAGTTTTCAGAGCTGCGGGGGGTAGGAAATCACCAAGTCCACCCTCAATTGGATATGGCAATGGCTTTCGTTGATGAAGACTACGCGTACCCCGAGGGCGTTTGAGGCGTCGAGTCGCTCCAAAAGTTTTTGTTACGCTTGAGTAGACTCGCTGAAGCCCAGCGCTGCTCATGTTACGGGAGTCGCGTGGGCTGCGCCTGCAGTGATTAAATAATAACTTTTTGTGCAGTTGCTGTTTATAGTTGTATGGCAGCAGCTTCTGATTCTATAATGCGTTGTGTTTGAACACAGTTCCACGTTGCACCAAGTTCACTCCAGGATGGCGCCTAAATCAACCACACCAGCCACTTCTAATGTCGTTCAAACTCTCTGGAAAGCCTACAGCGATCAAACAGCCGACCGCCTTAAATTCGTCGATGCATTTCTCGTGTTTTTAATGCTCTCTGGCATTGCACAGTTTCTGTACTGTATTTTGGTCACCGATTACCCTTTCAATGCTTTTTTAGCTGGGTGAGCTGCTATTCCTTTTGTCGTCCTCGTTATTCATGGCGTGCATCAGCTTCTCGAGTAATGTTGGTCAATTTGTGTTGACCGCTTCGTTGCGGTCTCAAGTTAATCCCGAAAATAAAAATGAGTTCAAAGAAGTCTCCCCAGAAAGGTATGTGAGTCTCGTGGTATTACATATCCATCACGTATAATAACTTGGTACAGAGCGTTTGCCGACTTCGCACTGGGCTCCATCGTATTACATTTCTTTGTGTACAACTTCCTTGGATAGCGATGACAATGCAAGGTACATATTAGCGTCGTTTAAGACTGTGAATTATCAGGACCAAGCTTTCGACCTTACGACCTTACGACCCTTAACCATCGGACAAACTCGCGTACATGAACGAGGTGTATGAGTGTGGAGAAGATTTAGAATTCGTCAAGATTTTACTCATATATTAGAGTCGAGATGGTTTCACCGTTTGCGTTCGAAGGAGGAAGACCGCTGCGTGGTCTATATTAACTTTGTTTTGGTACTTCCAGTGAACCTTTTCACGTACCCCCAATATAACAATGGCAAAGTCAAAGATGTATTCACCTAAGCCAAGTTAGCAGGAACATCGGCGCAGTTTCAGGAGAAGCCATACCACACTCGAGATAGGACCGTAGTAACTCTTGGTATGTTATCAGCTCAAGAGCAGGAACTAAAAGACATTGGTACTTACGCCGTACGTCTTTGTTGGGGACTTGTTCAAGGGCAGGCCTATGTGCGCTGCTTAGTGTTGGTGAGCGGCATTAAAAGGCACAATCGTACGTCAGATTGGTTGTGCGCCTTACTCCAGCGAGAAAGGCGCTGAGAAGAAGCGCGTCAAGCCCAAGATGAACTGACAGTGTGTTGGCATCAACATGCTTTAATTGATTCGACTGAGAGGACTTACTGAGTTTGCCAAGCATGACAACTAGCGTATTTGCGGATTGAGGTTGAAGCTGAAGTAAGTAAGACAAGTGTACATGTGTTTTCGACCTGTATGATTACATAATCATTGTCCAGCACATTCACGAAACTGGCCCACCTCAGACGGCGCTGCTTGACAACCACAACCACAACCACGTCGCCTACGGGGCTACCTTACTTACTTTTATTACAAGGAAATTACGCAACCACGATGCCTGGGTCAAGGCCACCTTCACCTTCACTTAGCAGAGGTTATTTCTCAACGACCCAAGCTTTCGAGCGGTTCATACGTGAAGAAACCCTGGAGTGGGCTAGTGCATTCACCCTTCTGGGTATCTACTTATCTTTCTACTTGAACCTCAAGAGTTTTGCTTATTTTATATTCTCAGACACTGTCGAAACGTACTTCGACTCACATGTCGATCTACTGCAACGGAAACTACAGAAACATAGCGATAGACTAAAGATGAAGGCAGAAGAAACTTTCAAGCTCAAGGATCTGTCTGGAGACTTGTTGGCCGAGAATTTTGATCGAGAATTCAAGAACTTCAAGCTTAAAGTAAGTTTCATCAATCCTGGGCTCTTGCTATCTATAACGCGCTGGTCTCGGTCACAGGTATCAGGGCGCATGACAAAATTGTCTGCATCCTGGCAGAGCGCAAAAGTCGTCCGCACGCGTGAAAAAGTTTCGTTTTTCCTTGGTGTCATGACGTTGCTATTCTCTGCCCTCATGTTTGGCCTAGCACCTCAGTACGTCACATCTTCTGTAGGGGGGATTATGCTTATCGAAAACAGGTGGATACACGTTGCGTACACAGTTCAGGGCTGCTATTTTCTACCCCTGCGCTTCTATGAATACAAAAAACGAGCCTGGCATTATTTTCTATTTGACCTCTGCTACTTCGTGACCATTCTAAACTTTGTTTTTATCTGGCTGCTCCCTTCAAACCCGGCCCTTTTTGTTGCATGCTATTGCCTGTCTCACGGCTCTCTGGCTAGTGCAGTAATTACGTGGAGAAACAGTCTCGTCTTCCATGATCAGGACAAGGTTACATCGCTTTATGTACATATCTACGCCCCTTTCACGTTCACGGTCATTAGGTACGATCACTTTTGTCCCTGTACCTCTAAACTCATGAACTCACCCACTCAGACATTTCTATCCAGGTGCAGCAGTGCGGTTTCCAGCCCTTGTTGAGCTGCCTCATCTGCAACCTGTGCGGGCCCTCCTCTTGAGTGGTGGCATCTGTGAGCTTTACTTACCTTTTAACAATTAATAACAGTACTTAGTGTCGACAGACGTGATCTGGCAACTTCTGTACTGGAAGGTGAGCAGCATAAACTTACCATCGCCTCCTCTCATCCTCATTGGACTCGTGCAGTTCATTTTGATTGATCGCCGTACAAAAATCGAATCTGGACAGCGTACCACCTCGTTCTCTTTCCTGCTTAACGAGAAACGTGGCGTCATCGGAAAGATGCTGTCGACTGTCCCTTCCCGTTACCGCGAAGCCTTTTTTATGGGTGGCCAACTTCGTAAGCTCCCCTCCCTTCATCAGAGAATGCTGTGTTGACCTCTCTCTTCAGTCTATGCTGTGCTCACGGAATTGCCAGCCGCTTTCCTCTTGTATGACAGCCCCTTTTGGAGTGGGACGTTCCTTATCACCATCTTTGCCGTGAGTGTTTGGAATGGGGGAGGGTTTTATATCGAAGTGTTTGGTCGCAAGTACGTGGAACACGATTCTGTTATATGCTGTTTTTCCCAACCCCATCCTTCAATGATAGGTTTGAGCGTGAACTTGAAGCATTACGAAAGGAACTGGCAGAGAGTACCGCACGCTCTGGTGCCTCGACCCCATCACTTGGTCACAACCCGAGTGACTCCGAAACATCCTTGGACGCCTCACCCATTCTACCAAATGGAATTCTAGGCATAAGCCCAGAGTTTACAAATCAACTCGATTCAAGTCCAAGTTTAAGTTCGAAAAAGAATTCTTGAATGAATGGCGGTTATACATCTTGCCTTCCGCTTGTCCACACTCAAGTGCCACGGCTCTTTACGACATCTATCTAAGGGTCCTCCTATTATATCTACATGATTCTATACATAACGACTTAATGTTGTACGTTCCAGTTTCTAGTGTTCATCAATATATCATACAAGTGCGATATACACATGTTGATACGCACACGGTCCGTCAAGACTAACTACTTAGGTATCCCTGCACCGCTCGGCTGAGCCATACAAGTCAAAGTTTTGCCAGTTTTTACCACTACGAACCCAGCCAAAGAAAATACCATGTTGGCCCATAAGTTGATCCTTTGCCATTTGATAAACTATCATAGAGCGTTTTATTTCAAAGTAGGTCGCCGACATGCTTCAAAAAACGTTGAATCATTCCCAGCTTGAACACATGCTTTCGACAGCTTACTCCAAAGGTGTCAATCCAAGCGCCCTCAAGGTTTGATTATGCAGATCCAGTAGAGCTATCCTAGACACTTGTGGTCTAAACAAGTAAGTTGCAATCACAAACGTTTAGTGGGGTTGATTTAACAAGCATACCTTAGCTTTTCCCGAAATCGATGCCTTGGAGGAACGCCACGTTTGAGGCCATTGATCAAGACTTCGAAAGGCTTCGAATCCGCAATCCAACAAAGGGCTTTGCAAATTATCCATGATATGAGTTGTCAACCCAATGTGTGATTAGATGCAAACCTTCATTACAAGATACGGTTGATGGCATTATAGCTGTGCGTGAATGTGCAAAGGGGAACGTCGTAAAATCAATGCTGGGAGTATGTAGACCGTGTCCTGCAGGCAGATCTGAAGAGTCGCAAGGGGTCACACATAGCTCCAAGTGTGTCGCAGATTAGGCCCACCCTTTACGTGTGTTAGCCGCTTCCATAAAGCCCGTTCGCAATCTTCTCTAACTGTGTCTTGCATTTCTACAGGGACTTCGCCAATAACAATCGTAGATAGATACAAGGGACAGAGGAAGCGAGATGCCAGTGCACCCTGGAAACCTAGAATATTCCAGGAAGCAATCTTGTCGCTACAAGACATGCACATGGTTTGGGGTGAATCTGCGCGTCCAGGCTTCGTTCTAAGCACTCCCAGGCGCGCATAGTTATCCCGCCCTCTTGACGCTTCAAATTCATCGAGTGGAGGGTATAAAGTAGAACTTTTGAGAGCAGCAACTTCTTCGTTCTGTGAAGAGGCCAGAAGACGCATGGAGGCGTCTCCACCTTGGAAGAGTCATGCAAGGATAGACAGTGACAAGATTGAAACCTTACAGGGAACAGCAGATATATAGAGATAGATCCGTACGTGATCTTTGAGGCAGTACCTCGATTTTTCCACTTCGTCCCGTCGGATCCAGTGCGATGAATAAAGCTCTTGAGACTCGGAGCGCACAATCTCCTCCAGGAACCAGCGTATAGCTCCGCGGCGTGCAAGAACTTCAGCATGAGAATCGTGCAGGGCTTCGCCATAGAATGGATACCGGGAAGTTGGAAGGCATTTCGTACCAGTCGCGATGCTGATAACTTTCGGATCGTGTACAGAGGGGGAGATTAGATAGAACGAGGCCGCCACAGTATACTGGGAAACTGGAGGCTTGAAGGAGAGTTTTGCGTAAGTATCGAGCACGAATTTAACATCGTCGTTGAACATTGAACATTTATGTAAATTCTGAAGAGGTGAGTGAGAGGGACTTGTCAGGTGTTATCATAAGGTCCCTGACAATACACACAAGTGGAACAAGTTGAAGTAGCCGACCTTAGCTCAGTTGGAAGAGCGCAAGACTGTAAAGGATACCTACTTTATCTTGATGTCGCCTGTTCGAACCAGGCAGGTCGGATCTGTTTTTTATTTTATATTATTGGTGGGATCATCCTCGGAGACAAGACCACGGCCCGCAACCACGATCCAACCACATGACCGCGTTTGCTTTTAGGAAACAGGCCCGTCGTGCTCCGTTTGTAGTACATCTTGTGGCGTGCCCAGCCACTTTGCGCATAGACTTCATGTGTTAACCACATGTACTCCATGACAAAATTCATCGAGTTTCAACGACATCAACCCGAGAGCAGGTTTTGTAGGTCTGTTTTAAGGTCGTAGAGGAATTACCGTAAATTCCGAATAAACATGAGGCCCCCTGTACTAAATATCTTGACTTTCTTTTGCGCAGCATCTCAAATCATACTTGGAGCGTCGCGTCGCAGTTCGCAATCCATAATTTTACCCCGCACAATAAAGAACAATGGTCTACAAGACATCGTAAGCACCAATATCCTGCTATTCTCTACAAACAGTCCGGCTCACTTAGCTAAGGTTACCTGGGACGAATATTCTCTCATAATCAACGGAGAACGTCTCATGGTGTTTAGTGGCGAAGTTCACCCATACCGGTACATCTCATGCCGAGCATATCCCCGTCAGTCTAATCGATGTAAGACAGAAATCCAGTCCAGAGCCTGCATCTTGATGTTTTTCAGAAAATAAAGTATGTCATCTACTTGCTCGGGAGATGAACCTGTATGTGATTTGTCAGAGCCATGGGTTTCAATGCGGTTTCCTTCTACATCTTCTGGGGTATACATGAGTTCAAACGCGGAGAAATCTCTTTTGAAGGCTTTCGTGATCTCCAGCCCTTTTTTGATGCTGCTATGGAAGCTGGACTCTACCTCATAGCACGCCCAGGGTAATTGCTTCCTTCTTGAATTGTCTCTTTCTCGCATAACTTTGCTCTTAGTCCTTATATAAACGCGGAAACTTCTGGCGGTGGCTTCCCCGGTTGGGGTACTTATACGCCTGGCCTTTGGAGGACCTCAAATACAACCTATCTTGAAGCGTATGAGGGATACATCAAAACTGTTGGCGGTAAGATCGCGGCAAACGAGATTACGAAAGGAGGTCCTGTCATTCTTGTCCAAGTTAGTCTTACATATTCTCACCATAGACTGAGCTATATATCCTCCCGTAGGCTGAAAATGAATATAGTGGCTTTCAGCCGCCATACACCGAAGATTTTGAGTATGGGAAGAGACTACTCAAAACACTCGTAAGAAATTTCTGTTGGTAAGTTCTTGTAAGAAGCTTATTCACTCCCTAGCGAGATGCTGGTATCACGGTGCCGATCACTACGAACGATGCATGGCCGGGGGGGCACTTGACCGCGGTTGACATTTATGGTACTTAAAAATACTTCACATGCCGATGAGCTTTAACTAAAACAAGATAGGATACGATTCATACCCCAATGGTTTCGATTGCGCAAATCCGTATACATGGAAATCCGATGCAGTGCCGGAGTAAGTCTTCATTACTTATTATGCATGTCCGGCTCCTGAGTTAGCTTAAATTAGATGGCTGTGGGGGTCACATTTGGAGGTAAATCCTAGTGATCTGAACGCCGTTTATGAGTTCCAGGGGGGCGGATATGACGGCTGGTATGATTTTGCCACATCGCTTGTTATGACAACATATTTCTCACAGTTCATAGGGGAGGTGCTGGATACGAGAACTGTTCCGTACTCACTGGTCCCGAATTTGAGCGGGGTAAGGTAGTCTCGGGCACTATCGATCTAATTTCTAATTAAGCCACAGTCTTCTACAAGAACCAGTTCGCTATGTCGACTACGCTCTTCAATATATACATGATCTTTGGGGGTACTAACTGGGGTTAGTTAGCAGGCTTTCATTTTCGCCTACTTTTAGACTAATTTTATCTCAATATATAGGAGGCATTGCTTATCCAAGTTCGCAGAATGATTGTTTTTGATTTACTGCCTGCCACTCACCAGAGGATAGGTGTATACACTTCGTATGACTACGTGGGTAACAGTTGGTCCACCTCGTTTAGACTTTGTCACCTACATTTCGTTAGGGCTCTGCTATCGCGGAAGATAGGACGCTCCGAGAGAAATACTATGAGCTCAAGCTACAAGCGAATTTCTTGGCCGTTTCCCCAGCGTATCTTACCAGCCGACCTCAAAACATTTTCAACACACAAGGATCTTTCACCGGAAATGCAGCTTTAAAGACAACACAGGTTTTGGACGTTGTTGGAAACAAGACTGCATTTTATATTATCAGGTACATTTAAAAACAGAAGTCCCCTACAGATTTTGAATTTCCATCAGGCAGACCGACTCGTCGACAAATGCTCTTCAAACCTATACTCTCAGTCTAGCTACCAGTATTGGGACGCTCAATATACCCACGATTGGAGGATCTTTGTCTCTGAATGGTAAAGACTCCAAGGTTCATATTGTCGACTACACAGCTGGGTCTACGCACATACTTTATTCGACGGCAGAAATGTTTACTTGGTGAGTGTAGCCTCATATCCCAAATAGCTGTCTTTTACAATGCAATTAGGGCCACCATTGATGGCAAGGATGTCATTCTCATCTACGGGAATGCTGACGAGCTTCATGAGATTGCATTCAAATTTAACAGCACCTACATAGCCAAGGTTCTTTCTGGAACTGGTACCATCCAACAAAAGCCTCTAGCAAATAATTGTCTTGCTTTGCAATTCAGGACTTCAGGTCAAATAGTCGTTCAAGTTGGCCCCGTGTTACTCTATGTCCTTGGTTAGTGTTCATACTATTTTATTTAGCATCTATGTGAAATAGTTAATCTGCTCAGACCGTCCCCATGCCTATCTATTCTGGGTCTTGTACCTTCCTCTTCGTGGTGCCTACGCCCACTTCGATACTAAAAACCCTGTGATTGTGAAGGGAGGTTATCTCCTTAGGTCAGCTTCCGCTCACGGTAGCACACTTGATATCCAGGGAGATCTTAACGATACAGCAACCTTTGAGATCATTGCTCCGTCTTCGTTGACCAAGTCTGTCTCATTCAACGGCAAGCCTCTCTCGCTGATCAAAACAACCTATGGGACACTTTTGGGACACCGGCCAGCTAGCCTACCTACCGTTGAAATTCCTAGCTTGTCTTCCATGATATGGGTATGTTGTGTTTTTGCGTGATATTGGTTTGCCTTCAACAAATTCTTTTAGAAAACTGCAGATAGTCTACCTGAAATCCAGCCTGGTTACTTAGACGCTAAATGGACGGTTGCCAATCACAGCACTACTTCTAATCCAACCCAACCCAAAACTCCTGTTGTTCTATATGCTGGAGACTATGGTTTCCACACCGGTAACATCATTTGGCGTGCTCACTTTACGGCCACTGGTTCCGAGACAGCATTCACGGCTGATGTATGGGGGGGTTCGGCCTTTGGCTACACTATCTGGTTGGATTCTACATTTATTGGATCATGGGTTGGTGATGCTATACACGGAAGCTACGAAGGGACTTTCAAGTTCCCCTTACCCTTGCGCCGAGGTTCGAAACATATCTTGACAATATTACAGGACCACATGGGTTATGAAGGAGACTGGACTGCGGCCAGCGACTCCTTTAAAAATCCAAGAGGGATTATGAGCTACTCTTTTGTCGGGTCGGAAATCCCCACTGTCAGTGTCTGGAAAGTTACAGGGAACCTCGGCGGTGAAGCGGTTGGTGCGACTAACATTTTCGAATGCGTTAGCCTCAATTTCATTTGCTTAGTATACTGATCGAATTCGTGGCCCATTGAATGAAGGGGGACTTTTTGGTGAACGCCAGGGTGGGTTTAGATCGATCTCTGTAAACTACCTACTCTTACAGACAACTTTTAGGGTGGCATTTGCCCGGTTTCAATGATTTTACTTGGGCCATCGGGAAGCCGACAACGGGAATTTCGAGTGCTGGTGTTAGCTTTTATAGGTGGGTGAAGTCCGCAAGATCCTCCTGTATCAGCAAGGCTCAGTTAATTCAGGACGACTTTCAACTTGAATATTCCTAAAGGTGTTGATTACCCGATATCCCTCGTTTTCACCAATTCGACCGTTAATCCCTTTTATCGATCCCAGGTATGCAATTCCAGATTATACATATTTTACCGCAACTTACTAGCCACAAGATATACGTTAATGGATATAATTTCGGAAAATATGGCATGACAACTCAATCTTTCCTAGCATTCGTCTGACTGTGTTGAACCAGTTAACAACATTGGGCCGCAAAAGGCCTTTCCAGTTCGTAAGTCTTAGTTTAAGCAAACACAAACTAAATCATCAACATATAATTTTAGCCCAAGGTATCCTGAATTATAATGGCCTCAACACACTTGCTATATCGCTATGGGCTGCTGGCTCGGCTGGCGCCAAATTGAGCTCAATAGTGCTTCAACTGACAGCCAAGATAGAAAGCAGCAAGCCCACGATTGTCAACCAGCCGCTGACCCCTTGGGCCCCGCGTCCCGGTGCATACTAGACGCATTAGGCTATCAAACATTGGGGATTGTATTGATGTATGAATCAGACCCTATTTGATATGATTGTCGATATGAACACCATATAAATGGGTAAAGTAATAGAAGAACCTGTCAATAAATAACAAACAGATGAGTGGATGGATGGGTGGGGACTAGGGGAGATGTGTTTGGATAGCAACCAGTGTGGATTAGATATTTGTATATGCAATCACGGAAGGCGAAATAGCATAACAGAAACAGTAAGGAGTGCAGATATTCCAAAGGATGGGGCGAACGAATGTTTCGTTTTAGGAGGTCATGCAACGACATCTGCTGAGCTGAAACTGCTCCGTCTGCGCCGAACACTTCTCAAGCCGGGACGGCCGGAGTTGGTGCCAGGTGCCACAACAGCCGAGGCATTCGTCTTCATCCAAGCATCAGACAACATTTCCCCGCGTTTAGGAGCAATGCCACTAGCCACTTCACTGAGGGACGTTGTATGTGCCGGTTGTGGTCGCTTTGACGATGCTAGAGTCGGAAGGCGAGATGGAATCGGTGAGGGCGGGTGATTGGGACGACGCGTGGAAACAGGTCGGGGAGCCTTAGTATTTGCGGCAGATGCAGCCGCGAGGGCTTTAGCAGCCGAGGCGGTTTTCGTTGCCGCCAGCCTAGGAGTCTTGTTTGGACCCTGTCCTGATGCTCTTGCCGATGGTGCTGATGCACCAATATTGTTCCCCGCCTTGCGAATAAGAGAAGCACCAGCAGTCGATCGTGTTACACGTGCTGGTCGTTGCTCTGAGGATGTGATACCCCGTGACACCGAAGGTTTTAGCCTCGAGCGTACGGGAGCTGCGCCTAGTGCAGGCAAGACATCGTCTGCTTCTTCGTCAGAGTCCTCCGCCAGCCGTTTGGGACCAGGCGTTTTGCGCGGTTGGCCCGGGGGAGGAATGTCGCTTGCTTTTGCGGTTGCAGGAGCAATATGTCGACTTGGCGTGACAGGCGGCAATGTGGTTAGAAGGGTTGGAGTTGTCTGCATGTCAACTTCTTCGTCTAATTCAGCTGGTGGGGTAGCAGGTGTGACCAAAGAAGTCGAGGTTAGTGTGGCAGCAGTCTGATGTTTTCTCATTTCGTCTGCTACGCTCCATTTGACCCATTCCAACTGCTTGAGATACATATACTGTTGCTGTGGCCCCACGACGCTGCCTGGTCGAACGATACGCATAAAAGCAATGGCCTCGTTAGCCGTAAATCCATACTTCCAAATCAGATAAGCTCCTATAAGAGTACCAGTCCGCCCAAGGCCGGCTTTGCACTACAGGTCCAGATTAAATGGCGAGGCCACTGGCTTACGTGAATAACTCACATGAACGGCAACGACTCCTCCGGCTTCGATGGTACGGTCCGCCACATCTATAAATGTCCGCACAATCTCATCTGTGGGGTTCGTCCCATCATCGAAGTAGAGTTCCATGTGATCGATGCCACGATCCACAAATGTATTTCGATCATAGAGTTCGGTGTTTAAACGGACGACAAGTTTAACTCCTTGCTTCTCGAAATAGTCTAAACAGTTGATAAATGGCGGTGGTAGTTTGCGCTGAAGGGCAAGGTTCCCAGAAACCGTCGCAGAGGCTCCTGAAGTAGAACTAGAACTTGTAGTAGGTGTCCGGGAACCAGAGGATTTCGAATTCTCTTTTGCCTCTCTCTCCCGCTTTAGCCAATTTGAGTCAACAGGGGATGCAAATGCAATAAAATGAGGCGTTAGCCAGTTCCAATCACCATTTTCCACCTTTTCATAGAATTCATAATCCTCTACACTGAATTCATTCATATCCAACAGACTGTTTTGCATGGCCTTCCAAACGCCCCACAAACAATCTTGGATATTGAGGTTGAAATTGGATGGTCCGCGCCCAGCGTCTCTGAATGGCATAAACTCGACTTCTGCTATGGGGTGGAATGCTTCCCAAGGAGCGCGTCTTTGTACTATCATCTAAAACCACTAGTATTATTATCAAAATGAAGAGTAGAGGCAAGTATTGAACATACAACGTAGAGAGCCATGAGCAGAGCCGCATTTGCTTTCCGATGCGGGTCATCAGAGGAATAAAGCACCAGACGATGTGAGGCGAGGTCTTTGTCCTATTTCGATCACAATAAGGTTAATTCACGTGAGCGACATGCGGTAAGTAGACGTAGAAGGGTTGATGTACTTCGAGGAGTTCATGAAAAAGGATGCACGCCTTATAAACCATGGCAATATTAAGAGGGCCCCAATCTTGGAAGAAAGAGAGATAGAGCAGTTGGTCGTCAATCATAAAATAATAATATGATGTTGTGTCATCGGGGGACGCAGAAGGACCACCTCTAGTGCGTGCACGAACCCGCGGATGTATCACTGACTCTGCGGAGGAGTTAAGGGAATGAGGGTGAGGAGCAGGGTGAGGGAAAGTGGTGAAGTACAGCCTGGAGTAAGATCACCTTGGTCAACACGTAGTTTGAAGTTGCTCGTCGCTGTTTCAACTTACCTATCGCCAAAATGGCATAAAGGCTCGCATTTTGGGGGCATTTGTACACTCGAGATATACAACCTGGAAAGCTGTACACGAGGATATGAGCGGAGAACGAGAGAGGCATTGGGGGCATTTGTACACTCGAGATATACAACCTGGAAAGCTGTACACGAGGATATGAGCGGAGAACGAGAGAGGCACGCCGCGCCAACCGTGCTCACCTGGTTCGGAATCAGATCACGTGATGTTTATTGACTGTTGTTGTCTAAAAGCCAGACTTTATCAAGATATCCGTTCCGCTCTTATTTTTAGATCACAGCTGCATATTGAAATGTTCAGTGTTCAGCAAACGACGGGTGGATAGGAGTCTGCTCTTGTCCACGGTAATATCCTTTGACTATATATTGTTCTCAATGCATCTGTTCGAATCACCACTCTAATCTGCATTACCCTTCGGCGGCCGAAGTTCTGTCAATCTACACGGAAATCCGTCACGCGACATAGGTCCTGATGGCTTCTGGCAAGTACACTAATAGACAGCTCAAGGAAACGCTATAAATGCGCGTTTGTCAACGACTTTTCTCGGGCCAAAATGGAACCTCTTTCCCTACTTGCATGGGTATTAGCAATATCCACAGCGCTCCATCTCACTTCACGTCTCTATACAGCTTGGAAAGCCAGGCGAGAGGTAGGCCTTTCTGAGCACACCCAGACTTCATATTGACCTTCTTCTAGTTAAGTAAAATACCAACGGTTGGACCATCAGGTTTTCTCTCTTCATACGTCGGAGCATACAAGATGCTTCATCATGCTCGCGATATTATTCAAGAAGGATACAACAAGGTTCGTGGACAACAGCAACGTCAATTTACCCTGTAAAACCGATTTTCGTGACTAGTACGGCGGTGCAGCATTCAAGGTTCCTGGAATTTCCACATGGACAGTCATCGTCAGCGGCGAGAACATGATAACAGATATTCGAAAGGCCTCAGATGATCATCTCTCCTTCATGGACGCTGCGAACGAGGTATAGGATTCGTCACCAGCATCAGTTAAACAAACATAACACTTATGCAGTCTATCCAAATCGAATATACCATGGGGGCACAAATTCATCGCGACCCATACCATATCGCCATAGTTCGATCGACTTTGACGCGGAGCCTGGTTGAACGCTTCCCTTCAGTACAAGATGAGATTGTTGCAGCCTTTGAAGAGCATATTCCCACTACTGAAGGTCGTGGTATCACCACTCTTTCACACAGCGTGGCTACTGACGCGGCCCCCAACAGAATGGACGAATGTCATAGCGCTTCCGACAGTCATGCAGATTGTCTGTCGAACAAGCAATCGTCTTTTTGTTGGACTACCCCTCTGTGCTTAGTTTGCGATTCTCGGTGATTGATGTTCTGACTCTTGGCGCAGGCAGAAACCCTGATTACAGGTCTTTGAATATTCAATTTACCGTTGATGTCATGAAAGCAGCCGCGATCATCAATTTATTCCCAAACTTTCTCAAACCGTGTGTTGGACCCCACTTGGACCATCATCTTTATCCTCACCTGCTACAGAATAGCCGGTCGTCTTCTTACCAATGTTCCTACAAAGATCAAACAAGCAAAGAAGCATCTGGGTCCGCTTATTGAAGAACGACTCGAAGCAGAAAAGGAGTACGGGAAAGACTGGCCTGACAAGCCGGTGAGTTTTGCACATATACTCCATATCTTTCAGTATTTATAATGTGCCTATCAGAATGATATGCTTACCTGGTTGCTTAATATTGCCGAAGGGCCACAAAGAACAGTTCACGATCTCACCATGCGTGTTCTGGCAACTAATTTTGCAGCCATACATACAACGTCAATGGTAAGAAATGGAAGATTTAGCTGTCTATTGATCTCTTAAATAACATCGTGTATAGGCATTCACACAAGTGTTGTTCGACCTTGCGGCACGTCCATCTTACGTACCAGCACTGCGTGAGGAGATCGAGGCAGTGATCGAGACAGATGGGCTGACAAAAGTTTCGTTATACAAAATGCGTAAATTGGATAGCTTCATTAAGGAGTCTCAGAGGCTTAGCGGAAATGGCGCTGGTGTGCACGTAAATCCTGCCTCTCGTGTTTCTTACTTATATATATCATCTATAGTTGCGATGCAGCGCAAGGTCTTGAAAGATTTCACATTCTCTGATGGAACATTTGTTCCCAAAGGCTATACCATTGCTGTTGCAAACTTTCCAATGCACCACGACGAGGTTTGGGCTTTTCGAAGACTTCTTTTGATGTTAGATTGCTAAACACTAATACGCAGGGTAATTACAGCGACCCCAACAATTTCGATGGATATAGATTCGCCAATATGAGGGACTCAGAAACGGACGGCTTCAGCAAACATCAGATGATATCCCTTGGTTACGATTACATTGTGTTTGGTCATGGGCGTCATGCATGGTAGGTTTTTTTATGCCTGACTGATTTGAAACATACTTATCTACTCAGCCCTGGTCGTTTCTTTGCGGTCAACGAGCTCAAAGCCTTGCTTGCACACGTCCTGTTGAACTATGACGTGGCTTTTGAAAATGAGCGCGGTCGTCCTGCGGACTACTGGTTCGGTGTTTCATCTACTCCCAACCCAACTGCGTCTGTCTTGTTCCGGAAGCGACGTTCTTGAATTGAACATCACTAATTGTCCAAATCTACTCTGCCTTTGTCGTATGGAGGCATTTAACTATAGGGTTGTTTTCAGTACTTGTAATGTCGGTAAATTTACTGGTATGATCGAAGGCCGGAGAATGCATTTAACAACTAACAACTGACGCAACCTGACTTGTGACAATCGTTTTAAAAAAATCCTCCCGTGATCGTGCGTGCTCTCTACTAGATTAATACTTGAGCATTGAACACGAGGCGTGAAGGCTCACTCCATTCACCGGCGGCCGAAGGCCATTTTGAGCTTGCGTAGCACACCAGACATGCGTGCTTCTCAGGATACATGATCAGGTTGCATGATGACTCTGAACCATGGTCACGGCAGGGAATTTCCCGGGTCTATACTTAAATACAGGAAAGCTTTCGGGCGGTTCTCTATACACCCTCGCCATGGACAACCATCTTCTGCTTGTGCTGGCGCTTATACTGTCTATAGTGCTCTACTTCTCATCAAGTATTCGCAAGGCTTGGACTGTGAGAAAGTCGGTAAGTCGGATGCATTATTTTGATACAGGCTTTTACGAGTGTTGTTAAAGCTCGAGAAAATTCCAACTGTTGGACCATCTGGGTTTCTGTCATCTTATGTAGAAGCTTATCGTTTGCTCTCTGATGGTCGTAATGCAATTCAAGAAGGATATAACAAAGTCAGAGACTTCACCCATCATCCTGATGCCCTTACAAGCCGATCCTTGCTTCCAGTACCGTGGTACAGCCTTCAGAGTACCGGGGCTTTCTCACTGGACAGTTGTCGTTAGTGGTTCTAGAATGGTGGAAGATCTTCGTAAGGCCACAGATGACCAGCTCTCCTTCAGGGACGCCGTTGCTGATGTGCGACAGCCTAAATGATAATTATTACTCGTCTCATACTAGTTATAGATTCTTCAGATCGACTACACTCTAGGAAGGGAAATTCACTACGACCCCTACCATGTTCCGATCATACGTTCCACCCTCACTCGCAGGCTAGTTGAACGCTTTCCTGACATTCAGGAAGAAATTGTCACCGCATTTGCGGACCACATACCCATCACAGAAGGTTGTCAGAACTTCGTCTGATGGTGGCTGATCTCTCACCTTTCTCCACAGGGTGGACCAACGTAGTTGCGCTCCCAACAGTAATGCAAATAGTCTGTCGCACCAGTAACCGTCTTTTTGTTGGTCTGCCGCTATGTGTGTCGTCCGGGCGACTCGATCAAGTCACTTTGCTTAACGTTCACTCTCATAGGTCGAAATGCCGACTACAGAGCCCTCAATATTAGATTCACTCTCGATGTCGTCAAAGCGGCCAGGATTATCAACCTATTCCCAAACGTTCTCAAGCCGTAAGTATATGTAAACCCCAGTCTGCCTTTCGGGTTTTATTTGGTATGGCAGGGTTGCTGGACGTTTGTTTTCCAATGTACCTCAGAGAATTAAGCAAGCAATGGGACACCTCGGCCCCATCATACAGGAGCGGTTAAACCAAGAGGAGCAATACGGAAAGGATTGGGCTGACAAGCCTGTGAGTATTCACAATATATCAATCTCCCGCTCCTCAGATGCTTCATAGGACGACTATTTGACTTGGCTGTTAGACGTCGCGTCAGGAAAACAGCGGACAGTAAGGGATCTCGCGATTCGAGTTCTTGCCATTAATTTTGCTGCAATTCACACAACATCAACTGTGCGTAGAGCACATTATTCAAGTACTACATACCTTTAAATGGTGTTCCATGCAGGCTTTGACTCAGGCCTTGTTTGACCTTGCATCCCATCCATCGTATGTTGCTGCGTTACGGGAAGAGGTGGAGGGAGTGATCAATGATGAGGGGTTGACGAGAGTTTCTCTGCATAAAATGCGTAAGCTGGACAGCTTCATCAAAGAATCGCAGAGGCTTGCAGGAATCAGTGCTAGTGAGACCAACGTTCCATTCTATTTTTTGCTTTTTATCTTTTGCTTAACTCATGTAAAACAATTAGCCAACATGCAGCGTAAAGTTCTGAAAGACTTTACGTTCTCTGATGGAACGGTGGTTCCGAAGGGGAGCAACATCGTTGTTGCTAACTTTCCTATGCATCATGACGAGGTACAGTTCTGCTATCGTGGTCTCTACATGACGCTGAGAACAACGCGCAGGATCTCTATTCTGAAGCACATAGTTTTGATGGGTTTAGGTTCGCTCGCTTGAGAGACACAGAAGTTGAAGGGGTTAGCAAGCATCAGATGGTTACTCTCAGACATGACTACATTGTCTTTGGGCATGGCCGGCATGCATGGTAAGTGATTTGGCGCTCAATCCCGGAAGCAGTCTCATATTTTTGTTGCCTAGTCCTGGTCGTTTCTTCGCTGTCAATGAGCTCAAAGCTATGCTTGCGCATGTTATAATGCACTACGATATAGCTTTTGAGAACAACGGTATGCGCCCAGCGGACCGCTGGTATGGGTTTTCAACCCTTCCGGACCCAACGGCTGTCATCATGTTCAGGAAACGACGTTTCTAGAGTGCTACATGCTAGAAACTTGACTAGTAGCGTGTATACTCAGATTGTCGGACTGATCACAGCGTTCATACCTGTATGTTTTGGAAATTTGTGTAATCCATGTAACGTTATACATAACTGGTCCAGTCACTAGTTACATTCTTCTGCCCATATTGTTTGTTTGTGTTGTTCACGCGTTTCCAAGATTGCCGCGACCACTAACAGAAGGACATCTAGCATTGCGGCCTCCGCAGTGTTCGACGGGCAGTCATTACACGCAAGTAAGGAACAAGGACTACCACAATAACTCAAGCATGCCGGAAACTCAGATATTTAAGGTCAATATAATCAGTAAAACCCCTCAGGATCTCTTTTCTTATTGTCACCTAGGCTACTTATAGTGGGATACCTGTGTATGAAATGTATGTCCCTGTTAGCTCAAACCTACACGTGTGTTTGATCTCATGGTATGCCTAGGATGTGCAAAGGTGTAGCAGTTATGCGCCGGCGTGCGGATTCGTGGCTCAATGCCACCCAGATCCTTAAAGTCGCGGGTTTTGATAAACCTCAACGTACCCGCGTCCTTGAACGTGAGGTGCAGAAAGGTGAACATGAAAAAGTACAGGGAGGCTATGGTAAATACCAAGGTTTGATGGTTCTTGATATCGACGCGTTTATTATTCCTAATCATTGGGCCAATTCTACTGATAGGCACATGGATTCCTCTTGAACGCGGTTTAGGCCTGGCAAAGCAGTACAATTGCGAGACAATTCTTCGCCCCATCATTGAGTTTCAACCCGCAGCCAAAAGTCCCCCTTTAGCCCCGAAGCATTTGGTAGCAAGTACAGCGAAGCCAACACGCCGTCCTCCCGCCGCAGATACATCCTCTAACGTTTCTATGGTAAACACGCGTTCTTCGCGTCGACAGGTCGCTGGTGTAGCAGACGACGAGACCGACCACGAAACCTTATCCGCACGTGGGTCAGAAGATGGCTCTATGACCCCATCACCTTCTGAAGCTTCATCTAGTTCTCGCACACCATCCCCTATACGTAGCCCAGGTCTCTCATATGGGGCCGCGACTTCCATGGATGATCGCAACCCCGCGCCGTCAAAAAGCCGCCGAAACAAATATCGCCGCACTGCCGGCGACACGTACGATGATGTATCTGAGGGAGATAGAGCCAACGGCCTTGGAGATGCACGCACTTATGCTGACCAGATTTTGGAATACTTCATCTCCGATTCAGCCCAGATCCCTCCTTTTCTCATAACCCCACCGCCTGATTTCGATCCAAACGTGCCTATTGATGACGACGGTCACAATGCCTTGCACTGGGCTTGTGCAATGGGCCGCATACGAATTGTCAAACTACTGTTAACTGCTGGGGCTGACATCTTCAAGGTTAACAAAGCTGGCCAGACACCACTTATGCGCAGTGTTATGTTTGCAAATAACTATGATGTGCGCAAATTCCCGGAGCTCTACGAGCTTCTTCACCGCTCAACGTTGAATATCGATAACTACAACCGGACACTTTTCCATCACATCGTCGACGTCGCAATGTCGAAGGGGAAATCTCACGCGGCACGCTATTATATGGAAACAGTATTAACTCGTCTTGCCGATTACCCTAAAGAGCTAGCCGATGTCATCAATTTCCAGGATGAGGACGGCGAGACCGCTCTGACTATGGCCGCTAGGTGTAGGAGCAAGCGTTTGGTAAAAATTCTTATCGATCATGGCGCAGATCCCAAAGTCGTCAATTATGACGGGAAGAGCACGGAAGATTATATCTTGGAGGATGAACGGTTTCGCTCATCACCAATCCCCCCTTCCCGTGCACTTTCCATGTCTTTCAGGAATTCGCAAGTAGCATACCCTCCACTGAATGCTGCCTCTCATTATTCCTTTGCACCCTCAAATGGCGACCGCCCCCCACTACATCATTCTGTTGCTGCTCAAAATGCGAGTACAAAATGCGTAAACGATATCGCAAGTATGTTGGATAGCCTGGCCGCTGCTTTTGATCAGGAACTTAAGGATAAAGAACGTGATACAACACAAGCACATGCGCTACTCGGTAACATACAAGGGGAGATTTTAGATAATCAACGTACTGTATCGTCGCTCAAGATGCAGGCGGAAGGTTTATCGCAGGCTAAACAGGCATTGCGGGATCTAGAAAATGAACTTTTCCTGAAGATGGGTCGAAGATATCGGCTTGGTTGGGAAAAATGGGTCAAGGATGAGGAACTCCGCGAAGCTGCCATTCGGGAGGCTGCAAATGGCGAATTAATCGTAACCGCTGCAACCGCCTCATACCACATTGAAGAGGATGTAGATCCCGAAGTTACATCTGATCCAGGAGAGTCGCAAGGCAAGAAGAAAGCTTCCAAGGTGGAAGACCTATCAGACCTGGTTGCGTTGTATGCGGCCGTCCCAACGGATCCCGACGGACTACATCAAGCGTGTGAGGCGCTGAGGGACGAATTGGGGCATCTTCGCAAGCGGAGAAAACCAACATTCGAGGAGTTGGTATCATTCCAAGCTGAGGCCGGGACAAGTGGAAGAATGGCAGAGTATCGGCGGCTCATAGGCGCAGGTTGTGGAGGAATTCCGCCATCAGAGGTCGATCAGGTCTTAGGAATGCTTCTCGAAGTGGGTTAACTTGCACTAGATTATAAAAGAAAACTGATCAGTGTATACAGACGCTTGAGTCCGAAGAACCAAGTTCCTCGTCAATAGCTTGGAATAGCTCCAGAGGAGCTTCTATTGGGTGATTCCAGAGTGGTCTTGAAGATCATGTAATTAACTTTTTATTTATCTTGTACATCAGTTTCAACCCACAATGTAGAAGTATCACCATGACACTCCAGGCAAGCAGTGCTGTCTTGAAGTGTGCAACAATGAGATATGTCAACTTCGTGTAAATTGTTGTTTTTGTATGTATTGCACGATATACCTGGCAATATTGCACTTCTGTTCTGTTACATACGATCACGTGATTTCTCAGCAGCTGGCTAGTGACAGAACGGATAACAAGTTGTTACGGCTGTACATAGTCTCAGGATGCCAAAGACTGCGACTCCATTTACCCGGCAACAGCTGCAGCAAGCAACCACCACAAAACCATGGACGAAGAACTTCCGACATCTTCTACCCCTCCCTAAAAAATATTTACAGCGATCGAACACTCGAGGTCCTGTGGTCAAGTCTGTCAGGCCTAGAGACCGAATCAAATATTGGAATATTGTTCCAGGGGACCAAATCCGCCTACTGGGAGATCCTAAGAACACACTACGCGAGGTTTTAAGCATAAACAGATTCAGCAATCGAGTATTCATCAAAGGTGCTGTGAACGTGAGTGCTACAAATCCTCCAACGGTTCATGCTTTAACTACTACTTATATACAGACTGCAAATGATGACCCTAACAAGATTCCTCCGAGCAAGAACTATCATTACTCGCGGTGTCAACTTTTCCTTGGTAATTATGAGCTTCCGCCGACGAAAAAAGACACCCAGCCTCAAGTCGTACCGTTAGTGTCTTCCTAATACTGCCTTTTTTCGACTTACCTCTTGCCGCATAGAGTATTTGCTCAACGTTTGGGCACCACCCCGCCGTTCTGGAACCGATTTTTCAGTCGATATGACTGGAAACGTTTTGCAACGAAGACAGTACCCGTTATTCCTCACCTCAAAGGGGACAAAATACCCATTCCGTGGCCTGAACCAACACCAAAAACACTCCCCGAACGTAAGTGTCCCCCTTCTCCGGTTCCCAGTTCATTAATATCTTTTATACGTCTAGCCCACATGTACGATACATCCAAAGAGGAAGTCATGAAGGTCACCTATAAACCTCCCGCGTTCAGTCCCTCCATGAAAGGCTTGATACCTCGGCCTCCATCAGAGGCTCAGTTCCTTCGCGCCGTATACAATCCTCACCTCATCAGTTCGTTGAGAGACTCTCCACCAGTCGAAGTTCATCTATTCCGGGAACTTGCCAACCCTCATTCTCGTGCCAAGAAACACAGTCGCTGGTTAGCATGGCAGACACAAAAGAAACAACGCTTCGAAGAGTTTTTCAAGGAAGAACTTTCGGACCTTAGAGGACGCAATGTCAGAGAAGCAAAGGCTGAAGCCGCGTTCAAATGGCGCCAACAATTAGAAGAAGAAAAGAAAGGACTGAGAAAACGGAGATGGAAGAGTCTCGCTGACGAGGCGGCACTGGCCAGGCGATCAAAACGGCGTGACAGGAAAGAGGAAAAACAGAGGCAACGTCTTACGGCGCTGGTGCTCAAGGAGGTGCCAAACCAGGTTATTCCCAAGGACGTACCATCTTAAGACGTCTATACTATCGTGGGTTACACAGAGTAGTTACCTCAAGGAACTCACGAGGGTTATTAGCCACATGTACAAGGACCGTCCCCTATTTTAGAATACCTGCTGCCCAATGCTCTTTCTTACAGGCTGCCAAATGAGCAACGTGAGGCTCACGGAAGCCCTGAGAAGTCAGTCAGAGGCTCCGGGGGAACATTTAAATCACATGACATCCTTATTCGGGTTCTACTCTTTGTATATTGTATATATAAAGGGCCTGCTTGGCGCTTGACAGTGAACCCCCTCTCAGCATGCCTCCACCAAGGTCACCAGAGGCACAGTACCATGCAATACCTCAGGCTCTTGGAAGTGACCTAGATGATCATATTGTTCCTTCCGACATCGAACTCGAAGCTGATGTGGAGACGTACTCCGAAGATACCAACCAAGCTAGCCTTGACCCACCGTCTATCGTGATTACTGCGCCAATTCGATGGATTTATTTTGTGTTAGGCTGCTCTGTGCTTCTTCCGTGGAATGGTATGAAGGTCTTTTCAACTCATACAGAGTTTGACCATTGCTTACTTCTTCCAAAGTCATGATCACCGCAACCCCGTTTTTCCTTTCTCGACTTGAGGGTTCACCCCTCCAGGCAACCTTCACATCCTATCTTTCCATGACATTTACATCTTCAAACTTTGTCTTTCTAGCGCATGCCACAGCCGTCTCAAAGAGGGTAAGTGGAGCGAACGACTACTTCCAAGGTTCAAAGTTGTCTTGACACGCTATAAAAACAGACGTCCCCTTCACGTCAAATACGTCGTAGTATATCGTGGCTCTCAATCCTTACCCTCCTTTTAACATTCAGCACATTCTTCCGCCTCTCTCCAGGTCTCTTCGTCGCATTCATACTTGTAAATGGAGCTGCTCAAGCCGCATTTGGATCCTATCTTCAAACTTCCGTCGTTGCCATCGCATCTCTCTTTGGCCCTCAAGCTATACAGGCCGTAATGTCTGGTCAAGCGGCAGTTGCAGTAGTTGTCAGCGGTGTACAGGTCCTAAGCTCGAGTTTCTTCCTTTGGAGAGCAACACCTGAGACCATCGCTGCCCATGTCTCTCCTGGACAGGCAGAGCAAAGGTCTGCCCGTGTTTTCTTTGCCCTTTCAACTGTATTCCTGGTCATTAGCATTGTCGCGTACAACAACATGCTAGTCAAGAAGCCGAGCTACAAAACTTTAGTAGCACCTTTGGAACAGAAATTTATAACGGGAGCAGGAACTACCGAAGAGCGTCGCTCACTTACATCCACAGGGCCTAGTGACTATGCTAGTGAAAAATCTCGCATATTACGGGTTGCCAAAACAAACCTAACTTTCGAGCTAGCAGTATCGTATGTATTCATTGTCACACTTGTGCGTAATATTTGCTCTACCACATTCATACATAATTTCAACCAGCATAGGCTGTATTCCCTCCTATTACTGCTTCCGTGAGGCCTACAAACCCTGACATTCACCCCCTCCTCTTCAATGCCGTACACTTTCTGGTATTCAACCTTGGGGATTTTCTGGGCCGATACATCTGTGCCATTCCCAGCCTATTGATATGGTCCGCTAACAAACTTATGGTTCTCTCCCTTGCCCGCACATTGTTCATACCCATCTTCTTAATGTGCAATGTTCAACGCCCGTCGATGAGTCTCTCCACCGCTCCTCTCATCAGCTCCGATCTCCTTTTCATGATTACACTATTCGCATTTGGATTGTCCAACGGATATGTCTCGAGTCTATGTATGATGTCCGCACCCTCTCTGGAGCACAACCCACGACTGCAGGGTCGGAAAGACGACGTAGACGTCGCCGCCACTATTGCAAGTTTCTCAATCGTTGGAGGACTGGCTATCGGTAGCATCGCCAGCTTTGCTGTTAGCGCTGCTATTTGTGGATGTAACCCATTTACATCCATGGCTTAGGCATCTTAGGTTATCGCACTATCCCAATGTATCACTGTATAGATGAATCATTCTGTAGACTATCAATATCTTCACTTTCATGCAATGTTCAAGATGGCTCATCTGTTCTGGTGGCTTGAGGACTTCCAATTTATTAGAGTGTGTATGCTGCATTGCTGGATAACCCTTGCCCTACTTGGTATTGTGACCACTCATCATATATAGCCCTTGGAATATGCTACTAGTACAACTTGCATGTTGTACCCCTCACGCGACAGGTGGGTAGATTCAGTGTGTATATGTAAATAAGCATTGAACGTCGATCACAGTAATCAACTACGCCTCAGTGTTTGTTCAAACTGCTATTAGATCTAGCCAGCCTTCCTCATTTTATCGCGTTGGTTCAAGGAGCC
>JABCKK010015872.1:0-67512 GCA_018221785.1 Calocybe gangraenosa
CTGGCGCGGTGTGTGCTATTTTGGGCCTAATCATACTTTCATTGGTGCCAATAGTGTCTTAGAATTTCCAGGGTACGAGTATCAAGAAAGTAATAATCGGCAGCGAAATCACCAGGAGCGGCTTTATTTATGTCATCGTACTACATGTGCAAAGCAAGAGTAAAATAGCCAAGATACAAGTGATGGATGGTTATCGTTTTCCTCCCTTTCTACGGGAGGATAGATTCACCAGGTACATTGCACTTGCGCTTGTCTACCCGTCGCAGCTCTATAACCCATCTGGCCGTATTTACGACTTTGGAGAAGCCCAGGTCGATACGATGCTAACAGATCTCCTGAGTAAGACTTTACATTGCTTCATTTTGGAGTTAAAAAAAATAATGGCCATCCTAGAAATTCTGCCAAATTATGCTGCAACGACTTGGGAAGATATTAATACTGCTGCCACTGATCATGCTCGTCTCGATGCACAAATATGGGAGGATAGTCCTGAGACTGCTTGTCTTATTTGCTTGGAAGAGATGTTTCGCCTCGGACCCAATGGTGATTTGCGATGTCATGGTTCAAATTTATAGATGGGACCTCAGTACCTGTACTCAATCGTTACATACCTAACCAATGTAGATAAAGCTGATGAATCCTGGGTTCCGCTCTCAGCTCTGCTGGTTTGAGGGATCGGAGTAATGTTTATCACGATATTAGGGCTTTGACGCGATAGTGCTTTGTGACCACCAACGCTCGTAATACACTTCGATGTCCCTTTTGTTCCATAGGGGTGTTTCCCGTTTAATTCACACCAGCCGGTCCTTTTCTACATCGGCCTCGCTTTCGTCAGTGACTCCTGGTTCGAGTGAAACCACTCTGTTTGGCACTGTTCCACCACACATTTCCTATATTCTTCTTCAAGCCTCTGAGCCACCAGCATCATTCCCCTCGCGGCTCCACAACCCTCTACAGCGTGCATTGCAGTTAGAGGTACGTAAATGGGGTGGGATGGTCAATCTCGTGTGGCATGGGCCAGCTAAGCCCGACAAACAAGATTCTGCTACGGTATTTTCATTATCGGGCGGTCGACTTGATGTACCCAGCATCAATCTGGATAACATACAAGACATCGCAGAGAAGCTCAGAAATCATGCGTACGGCCCTCTATCACCGGAAACTTGTAAAGAGATACGTATTTATGTCTGTACGCATGGCGCACGAGATTGTCGTTGTGGGGACAGAGGAGGTGCGGTGGTGAGGGCTCTACATAATGAGGTGGCGCGGCTTACACAGGCAGATCCTAATGGAGTCGCCAACCGCGTTAGAATTGGGGAGGTAGGCCACGTTGGCGGACATCAGTTCAGTAATACGATCTTAGTTGTCTGAGTGTTTTACTGACGTGACCTGTCTGCAGATACGCTGCAAATATGTTGATCTACCCTCATGGCGAATGGTATTTTTATTGCATTGCTGCTATAAGCGCCATCTCATTATACGTCAGGCTTGGTATGCTGGGACCTGAAGATGTTCCAGCTGTACTTTCCAAAGTACTCCAGTCACCTATCGAGCCCTTTGGACGTGGAATAAAACCTATCGTACCACATCTTTGGCGAGGACGGATGGGTTTGTCCAAAGAAGAACAAACTATTTTATTCAAATCACAATGCATGTAATCCATCTACTCGTACCCACCCATTAGAGAGCTTTGCTTAGACCCTCTGATCTTACTTTCCACCCGTTATCAGGGAACCCAGGAGCATTACCATGAGCACCTTCCCAACCAGCGGACATCATTGCTACAGCAAGTAGCAGAGCACCGGAACCTGGGAAATATGGTGTAGGCACCCTTACACCCCCTATCGGCATGCCGACATCGTCGAATGCAAAGAGTGGATGAAGTAACCACTCAATAGCCTTCTCTTGGTTTCCCATGCGTGCCGCTGACATTGCGAGCATCGGAAAATCCCATCTATGCGACTTTCAACAACAAAATCTGGTGGGCCTCAGCCAGACCACTCACCCCCAGCATTCCGTGATATTCCAGTGCGTCCACACTTTCTCTGCTGTCAATTTTGCTAGCGTAACGTTTAAGCCTGGCGTTGGCGGGAGCCATCCATGTAGCCCAACAAGTGCTGGATGATCGCTAGTGTATGCGGGATCTGACCAAAATTTACTTTCGATTCCTTCGTAAACTGCGTAGGTTCCATTGTCCACCGGAAGTGCAGCGAGATTATTTGCTACTGCTGCCCATTCCTTCGGAACACTCTCCCCCAAATTCTTCATCCATTTCGAAGCAATCCCCAATCCCAGTCGCCAGTAGGCAAGCTCTAGTGCAGGGTTTTGCGTGACATTCGGACTCGTATCTTCGCTCACTACATACATGGGAGGCCCTAAGTCATAGACCCCGCTTGTCTCGTTATGCCAAGCGAATGCTGCCATCCAATCAGCTGTTTCTTTGACGACAGTTCTCCACTTCTCCAGGGTCTCCTGTGACGGAAACGCTCGATATTCGTAAAGTGCAAATATAAGGGGATGGGGCTGCTGCCAGATAAGGAGATTATTGATCTGACCTGGTGCTGAGCGACCAGATGGGTCGGTCATCTTGGGCCATCGAGCACCTGCAGACCAGCCCTGTTGTTCCTGGGCGCGTATTATGGAAGTTTCGAGGAAACGTGAGTAGATGGTGCTGGAGCGCCTGAGCAGGTTCCAATTGTTCCAAAGGGCCCAATGTGCACTGTGCCAAAAGTACATCTCTAAGTTGCACTGGATGTTCAGTACTCCATCTTGCAGCTGTGGGACGGCGTCGCTCACCCATGTGAAATTTCCTGTTGGTTCCAGTTAGCGACTTGCTCATCATTCGTATGCTCATTATGAACCAACTGACCCATACTAAATCACGACCCACGATAGGGAATAACGGTCAATCGATGCGAACTCATGGTTAGGAAAAAAGCGTACCCAGCCATTGTTGACGAGGCCTGACTGTTTCTCGCGTTATCGGATGACATATAAACGGATAGCAAGCTCACATACCTCTTGAGGTGGCGTGTCCCCAGCCTCATTCACCCTCATCAAATACCTAGAAAGGATGATTCGTCGTTGTAGTTCTTTTGCTCGAGAGTCCGTTGAATCTGTCATCACATCCACAAAACCACTTTGCGTCCAAAAGTCCTTCCACCCGTTGGCAGAATCCGCGAACACATCGACAACTGAGAACGTCTCAGCTTCATGGGCGCTATAATCTACCGTGATGGAGAAACCTGGAGATGACCTCCTTAGCGGTTGGAGACTGTATCGATGGGCTGTCGGAGTATCGCGTAAGATAGCGCACTCATCGCCAAATATTGTTGTGTCAAACATCGCCGAGTCCATTGTGTGCACGATCTTCGAAACTCTGCCAGTAGTCCTCAATTCGGTTGTATGGTTGGCTGTTGCATTCCAATTTCCAACGAACGGTGCGCTGAACTTGGCTTTCCCGTCGTTCCAAGGAAAATCTAGGAAGACGCCTAGCCTCCCATTTTGTAAAAGGGGAGAATGTATTTGTATGCCGATGCTGCTTGTCTTGTCCGCAACTGCCGTCTTTACCGTAACTGCTGTCCCTTGAAACAAGAACCGGCTAGTCAATGCCCCCGTCCACAAGTCAAGCTCCTGGTTTGCACCGCTAAAGTCCTTTTCGGAAACGTCCAGCAGTTCACCTGATTCCGACCAAAATGCTAGGCCGATCCTTCCGAGATTTACTCTGTTTGGATTTGCGATTAACCACTGTTCTATGCCACCACCACCGAAATCATATTGTACCGGCCGACCATGGTTGAGCCAGCTGACGCCTTTGTAGTTTTCGACGTCTGCCATGGTCTTACCAGGTGGCAGGCTATCGTTCTTCCAAGCCCAGGAAGACAGTATAGCGAAGGGCAACAATGTCTGCAAGCCCGTCACGTCTGCTCCGAACGCAAAGTTGCCGTTTCCGACCTGCATTGGTGTCGTTGTGTTTTTGAGAAAAGCATTTCTTGTTGGGTTGAAACGATTGACGAGGGAACGTCGGTCGATGGGTTTTTGTGCATGGTTGCCCAGAATGGTTAGGGCGAATGTACATAAGAGTAGCGATAACATGGAACGGGCTTTTCTGAGCTCCTCTCTCTGTATTGCATCGTGCTTATGATGGATGGGTTTTAGCGGCCCGGTGCTTTGTGTTCTTGTGATTTCAGAAGACGATCCGTCACACGGGCTACTATGATTTGATCAGATGACAACAAAGCAAACCATAAAACATATAATCACCAGTAAATTACCCGCTCCAGAGACGAATGAATCCCGAGCTACACTTTGTGCAACTCGATGTGTTTACTTCGGTCCGCTTTCAAGGCAACCCTCTTGCCATCGTTCACGTTCCACGAGATGTCAGCCTCGCTCAAGAGCAGAAACAACGTATAGCTGCTGAATTCAACTTGTCGGAAACAGTATTCTTGCATGAACCTGCTGGGGATGGTCGGATCACGATCGATATATTCACTACTACGGAAGAACTACCATTTGCAGGACACCCTGTGGTTGGAACAGGGTGGTATCTACTGTCCCAAAGGCCGAACAAGACTGCAGCTCTGCTGGTAACAAAAGCTGGGACGATACCAGTTCTGGAATCAGAGGGTACTGTCGTCGCGCAAATCCCTATCGACTTTAAAGTCCATGATCCATTCACCCAACTGAGTTTGAAGGCACTACAGCCTCAACTGGAAGACGCAGATTACGTCAACGGCAAGAACGGCGCTGAAGCGATGGTTTCTATCGTGAAAGGCATGACGTTTATTTTGTTGCAAGTTGCGAGTGAAGAGGCGCTCGGGAGGATGCAGCCTTATCCATCGCGGTTCCTTTCGCCGAATCTTGGGGAATGGGACGGGTTCATTGCTGTTTATGGGTTCTTTGTACGGGAGGATGGTGTGGTGAGGACGAGGATGTTTGATGGGGGGTTGGAGGATCCGGCGACTGGATCTGCGGCTTCGGCGCTGGGTGGATGGTTGGCCAAGAAGAAGGGGCCTGGAGAGTGGAAGTTTGAGATGATGCAAGGCGTAGAGGTGGGTAGACCAAGTGAGATTATGGTCACAGTGGTGATTGAGAGTGATGGAAGGATTGAAAGGATTGGATTAGGAGGAAGAGCGGTGGAAGTTATGAAAGGCTTGATTAAGATTTGATACTATGAATATCTATTGGTCGCGTTACGCGTCCCCCGGTTGTTATATTCGCGCGACGCGTACGTACCCCCTCAGCGCTTCAACGGCTGAAACGGTTTCAAATCAACTCTGGGTCAGCAGGTTGCTGAATAATCAACAGTCCTACTCCAATACACGGCATCTGATTGGTCGACACCTTGTCATTTCTGCCGTTGCACGCGTAATCTGACCGCATCGATCGTTTTCTTTTATTCGATTCTTAAAATAAATCAAGTCAGGCTGAGAAATTATGCTCGTACAGGCCACATTTACCGCAGCTTGTTTCCTGACACCTCCGTGGACACCTTTATATATATATATTACCTGCCCCCTCCCCTCATTCGCTTTTCGCTGCTCTGCGTCATAACGACCTCTCATGAAGTTCAAGAATCCACTCAGACCCTCCCCTGCGCCCCCGGGATTTGCAGCAGGCAAGGTTTCTCCTGAAGGGACGGCATCGTACGTCACCACCATTCCAAGGCATAGCTCATAGCTCAACCTCAGTGTTTTCCCAACAGGTGGTTCTCGGCATTGGTGTTTCAATGGCTTGTACCGTTTTTAGACGTTGGGTTCACCAGGCCTCTCGAGAAAGACGGTTCGTTCCTCGTCAGAACTCTAACAAAAGATCTGTTGTCGAGTTCCCCTATTTCACAGATCTATGGGAGCTTCCACCAGCCCAACTCACCCCAGAAATCACTGATGCCGTCGAGACCCACTTCTATTCCCGAACAGAGCCAGAGAAACGACCTCGTTTTATGCAAGAGAGGCTACGCGCGTCTGAAGACCCGGAATTGACGCCCTCGTCCTCAAAGGAGCAAACCGTCGTTGATGAAAAAGTTGTCAATCCAGCTGACAAAAAAACGGGCCGATCATGGTTCCGAAAAAAGAACAAAAAACCCAAATACGACTCGTCGCTTTTCCTTGCTCTGCATAGGACGTTCCGAACAAGAATTTGGACGGCGGGTTTGCAAAAATTGATCGGTGGTACGTTCGTTATGGGTTCTCCACCACAAATAAAAATATCAATCTGCTATATACATAGATACGCTCAAAACTACGACACCACTTGTTACGAAAGTGCTATTAACATGGCTCAGAAATTCTTATGCCTACCATCGCCTTTCGGACGCAGAAAAGGCATCAGCCCAAGATACTAAACCCCAAGGAATCGGGTATGGAATTGGGTTGGCCTTTGCCTTGTTTGCAATGCAAGGTAAATTGTGACGCAATGTAATTATGTCGAACTGGTATCTAACTCAGCATGGATGCAGAGGTTGCTAGTTTGGTGTGTCATTCACTATTTACCAATTCAATATCTGCTTAATACTGACGTTTTTAACAGTTGACGAACCATTACTTCCAAAGTAAGTAGTCGAAAGTCACCAACACCTCTTAAAATCCCTGGTTAACGATTTTTACAGCAACCCAAGTGACAGGGCTACTTGTTCGCACCGGTGTGCGTAGCCAACCACTCGTTAATCAGGTCACATTTTGACGTAGCTAAAATTCTAGATCATCGGCAGCGTGTTCCGCAAATCTTTACGAATCTCAGGGCGCGCCAAATTAGAGCACAGCGTCGGACAAATTACAACAATGATATCCACTGATGCAACTAGACTAGATCGCTTTGCGGCTTTTGGGCACAAGTACGTTGCTGTGATCCGTTGATTGATTGGAAACATCAGTGCTTATGTGTTTGTTTGTAGTCTTTGGATTTCTCCAATTCAGGTAATACTGTTACTATATACCGTGTGCCTTGAAGGATCGGCGCGCTGACTCTCCGTGTAGATCATAATTGGCGTAGGTCTTCTTCTCGGCAATGTAAGTCTTTACGTTTTTATTTATTTTATAGACGCGCATATATTGATATATAAACTTGTAGCTCGGGTATTCAGCACTTGTCGGATTGGGGGTGCGTCGATTCCGTTGTCATTCACTTTTGGTGCGCATCCGTTGAACTGTTTTGTTTAACACCATCAGGTGCTTCTTCTGGGCTTCCCGATCCAAATAATGTTGGTCAAGGTTATGTTTGCTCAACGTGAAAAAGGTGTCGATATCACGGATAAACGTGTCCGAATCATGACAGAGGTTGGTTTTCTCGCTCTTCACTCCCTCGCTTTTCTATATATATTTCGAACAACTCATCTTTGTTCACGTTAGGTACTCCAAGGCATCCGCTTGATCAAGTTTTACGCTTGGGAGTCTTTCTATATCGATCAAATTGGGAGACTTAGGGAACGAGAGATTCGAACGATCAGGAAATCAGCGTATGTCTGGCTCAGAAATTCTTCCTCTGGTTGTTCCATTGACTTGACGGATTTTCTAGGGTGGCCCGTTCAGCCCTCATAGCTGTTGTCACGTTTATTCCCATCTTAGCTTCCATCTTGTCCTTTGTATGTGCCCTCTTTTCCTCGAGGCAACGATTCCAGATATTTAAACCCTTTTAACAGATTACATACGCACTCAGCGGACACGACCTCAACGTCGCCATCATCTTCTCCTCTCTCCAGCTATTCAACATTATCCGTGCACCCCTCCTCTTCTTCCCCTTCGTCCTTTCAGCCCTCGCCGACGCCCTCGTCGCCCTCGCACGTATATCCAAGTTCCTTCTCTCCGAAGAACTCGCGGAGCCGTACCTGATCGACTACGAGCAGAAGAACGCCGTCTCCGTTGAAGGGGATTTTACGTGGGAGACCGCAGGGAAGCTCGAGGGCAACAAGTTTTCGACAGATGGGAAAGGCAGTGGTGGTGACAAAAAGGGGAAACCTAGGGAAGAGGGGAAGGGAAAGGAGAGTGGCAGTAAGAATGGGAAGAAGGAAGCAAAGAGACGATCTAAAGGAGCTGTTTTGCCGACAAACGTTGGTGATGTTAGGGAAAAGGCTAGCGATTCTGAGGAAGGCGAAAAGCAAGATGAAAAGCCGTTCGAATTGCAGAATCTCAAGTTTAGTATACCCAAAGGCTCGTTTGTCGCTATTGTTGGTAAAGTCGGGTCTGGGAAGGTAATACTGTTTGACTTGGGTCCGATGTCGTTTTCTTGCACACACTCAACAAAAAACTTTTTTCTTACACCCACAGAGTTCTGTGCTTCAAGCCCTCATTGGAGAGATGCGAAGGACGCGTGGTCAAGTAAGCATATTTACTAGCTCCTAATCGAGGCAATTTTAGGGTCCGTAAACTCAACAAAACCGGTTTTCTTTTCAACCAGGTCTCGTTTGGCGGCAGTGTTGCATACGTGCCTCAAACACCCTGGATCCGCAATGCGACCTTACGAGATAACATCATATTCGGTCAAAATGATGACGAACAAAGGTTCGCATCGGCAAAAAAAACCGTGTCAATCGGTTCCTGATTTGTTTTCACCTCCTTTTCAGATTCCGCGAAGTCGTTCGAGCTTGTAATTTGGAGCATGATCTTGAAATGCTCTTGCATGGCGAGCTTACGGAGATTGGAGAAAAGGGTATTAATCTCAGCGGTAAGTCCAACCCTTACTTTTGTTGTGTTTTTTTTTAATACCCCAGGCTCATAAACCGTCTACTGCTTGCAGGTGGTCAGAAGGTAACTTGTATACCACTCCAACATGGCCTATTGCTATGCTTAACTCTTCAACTCTTTCAACTAGGCACGCGTCTCTCTCGCTCGGGCTGCTTACTCACAGTCGGATGTCATTCTCCTCGATGACCCCCTCTCCGCTGTCGATGCCTATGTTGGAAAAGCGATTCTCGACCGCTGTCTGTTGAAAGGGCCTCTTGCTGACCGTACTCGCATACTGGTCACCCACTCCCTTCACGTTCTCGACAAGGTGGATTACATATACGTTCTTGAAAATGGTGCCATTGCAGAGCAGGGGACCTACGAAGTAAGTTCATTTTTGTGGGATGTTTTCGGATTGTGTTGGTCGCTGATAATGTTATCCTGTTGTAGGCCTTGATGAAGCAGAGCGTCATCTTCTCACACCTCATGGATGAATACGGTAGCCTCGAACAAGAGAAGGATAATAACAAACAAGCAGCCAAGAGGAAAAACACTATTACCAAAGGCGAGATTGAAGACGACGGCAAGACACCCGATGTGGCGCTTATGCAAGCAGAAGAACGTAATACTGGGTCCGTAACCTGGGCGGTGTACCGCAGATACCTGCAATTTGCAGGTGGTTTGGTCTGGGCACCTATAATTCTGATATTGTTGGCTATAACCCAGGGAGCACAAGGTAAGCTGGAGGAATTTTTTATGTACATCCGTGACATTAGTTTGGACATCTCGACTAATTTACTTTTCAAGTTGGAAACAATCTCTTCCTCGGGTACTGGACGGCGAACAGTGTTAAAGGCTTCCACCAAGGAGATTACATGGCGGTGTATGCTGGACTCGGTAAGGCTTGTTATATGCGGCTATATGGATCATGCTTTGACACTAGCACTCAACAGGCGTTGCGCAAGCGGTTTTCTCGTTTATCCTCAGCTTTGCATTTGCGTTCGTTGTTTTTTCCTCCCCCCCCCCTACTTGACCTCTGGATCTCGATTTACTTATTCTTCGCACCGTCCAGTCTCGCGAGCCTGATTGCAAGTTTGAATCTCTTCAAAGCCGCTCTGACCAGCGTATTACGTTCTCCTACATCCCTTTTTGACACCACACCAGTTGGTAGGTGTTGTTAATCATTGGTCGCATGATGCAATTACTAACATACGGTCAACTTTACGCAGGAAGAATTCTTTCACGACTTTCGAAAGATCAAGATACCCTAGACGCTGAGTTGGCGCTTACAGCGTGGCAGGTTCGTTAGCTTATTTTTCACCCAAACAACAACATTTGGCTCAATCTATGATAAGTTCCTATCAACCTTCAGCTCGGTCCTCGGAACCGCTGCGTTGATCTTTTACATCCTACCATACCTCGGAATCATCTTCGCGCCCATGATTGTTATTTATTATTTTATTTCTGTCTTCTACCGACATAGCTCTGTCGAAACGAAGCGGTTGGATTCCCTGATGAGATCTACCTTATACAGCTCATACTCTGGTACGTGTTTCTATGTGTGGTTGTGACGTTCCTTTTGGCTGAAAACCATTTTAGAAGCTCTGACGGGCCTTTCAACGATTCGGGCCTATGCGGTACAGGTAAATATTCCCGTACCCCTGTAGAATGCTTTTTCTTACTCTATATCCAGGAAGGTGCCATCAAAAACGCCGACGAAGGCTTAGATTTACAGAATCGAGCCTATTACATGACGCTATCTATTCAGCGCTGGTTATCCGTTAGATTAGATCTGCTCGGAAACACCTTAGTGTTGGGTATCGCCCTATTCGGTGCAGGTTTCCGGAATACCATAAACCCCTCGAGTATTGGTGTCGTATTATCATATACCCTGGGCAGTACGTATTCTTGTCGATTTTCGCAGAGACATATACTAATGAGCTCCTTCCCTCCTTTTCAGTCACACAAGTTTTCTGTACGTACCCCCTTAATTTTTTTTGGTTTTGTTTATTGTTCTCATATCACAACCTCACTACAGCCGAAATGATCACTCAATTCGCGCAGAATGAACAAAACATGAACGCTGTCGAGCGTGTTTTGCATTATTCGGAGCTACCCGCGGAAGGTGAACTCACAACGCCCAACGATCCACCTATGTCATGGCCGGGCAAGGGTCACATTTCTTTCGAGAAAGTAGACTTGGCATATCGAGAAGGTTTACCTTTGGTCTTGAAAAATGTGTCGTTTGATGTGAGGCCAGGGGAGAAAGTGATTACCAATTTTACTGGTTCGTTCCTCATAGCGTGATGCTGATGTTTTCCTTCTCTGTAGGTTGGTATTGTAGGACGTACAGGAGCAGGTATGTATCACGATAAATCTAATTGTACATCAGCTCATGTTCCAAAAATGTAATAGGTAAAAGCTCTTTGCTACAAGCATTGTTCCGGTCAGTCTCAAAGATCTCCTTGTTACATTGATTTCTCATCGGCTTCCAGAACAGTGGAGCTACAAGGAGGAAAGATTGAAATCGACGGACAGAACATCCGTGATATCGGTCTTTCTGTTCTTCGAGGCCGTTTAGCCCTCGTGCCCCAAGACAGTACTCTTTTCTTAGGTACTCTACGAGACAATCTGTCAGTCATGAAGTTATCCTTATCTGTGTGTACAATCTTAACCCTTCTCTTAGCGATCCCCAAGGACTACGAACGGACGCAGAACTAATATCTGTCCTACAACGAGCATGGCTGCTTCCCAGCGATGGTACTTCGGATCCACTCGCTGAAGCCAAATTCAGTTTAGATTCAGTTGTGGGCGATGAAGGTTCGCCGGGCCTCTTCAAATACCTACTGCTCATGGTGTTAACACTCATTTTCCAGGTTCCAATTTCAGCGTCGGTGAAAAACAACTCCTTGCATTATGTCGGGCTTTGGTGAAGAATAGCCGCATCATCATTCTCGTCAGTGTTGAACATTCAATGATTTTCGTGCTGTCATCTCATCGGCACGTGTAGGACGAAGCAACTAGTAGTGTTGATGTTGAGACAGATGCCAAGCTTCAACAGACGATTCAAAGGGAGTTCGCGTCGTCGACGTTACTTTGTATTGCACACAGATTAAATACGATCGGTAAGGGCGCTCCTTCTTTCTATCATATCCGCACAAGGTCTTACGAAACCTTGTTTTTTTTTTCAGCCTACTACGACCGAGTTCTAGTCATGGATGGAGGAGAAGTCGCCGAGTTTGATACGGTGCTCAATCTTTTCGATAACGAACGTTCCATCTTCCGATCACTATGTAACGAAGCAAATCTCTCGCGATCTGATATCTTACGCATTCGAGCCGAACACGACACGATTACTAGAAATGATGAATAGGTTCTGATGAATAGGTTTCTTTTAATGGTTGTTAGATTGGGAGCCCTTTATTATAGCATTTAATGATCTTTCGCTAGATGAATCTTGTAACTGAATAAAAACGCCTCTTTGCCTTGCCTGTTTACAAGAAAAACTGAAAAGAAACCCAACCTCTGCGACGAACGACATGTGTCCTTGTAGATCCGCCTCGTCGTTGCACTAACACTCACCTTCGCACCCTCAAAACATTCATACCATCAAAACATATCAGATATACTACTCATTGGTATTTTGCAGACTTAGCTGCGGTTAAATTATCCACAGCATCAGTAGCACTCCTCCTTCAAAGAGATCAATGACTTCGTGAATCTCCTCAAGCTCCACACACAAACACTAGGGTGTAGCTAAGTATACTCTCCCAGCTACGGATCATGAATACCCCCAGCGCGTCCCAATAAGGCCTCCTGATGTCATACCGATCGAGAAAGACAAACAACTCAATTTCATCGACGACATTGGGTACCAAAAACTTTATCTGTTATCTGGTCTCACGAAACTTCGGATGAAAGAGAGCTACGCGGCGAAAATAGCTCTGGAAACATCCTTGAATTAGAGCAGCGATTTGGAGATGAGGATATCTATCATTTAAAGCAAAGGAATGGTGATTAACTTTAGAGGTTAAGATTAAAGAAACAGGTAACAGGCTAGTAAGGGCGGCAACACCCTGGGCTCCTCGCCAATATTTTTTCGAAAAATGCTCTTCGATTTGTTTAGGAAATCGACGAGCATCAGGAAATTCGTGGTCGACGAGAAAGCTGACAGATAACACGATTGTTTTCTTCTAGGGTTACGTTGCTGGGCGGTCCACATCGAAAAGTATAGTTCAGTACGGGGAGGGTAGAATATTGAGTTTATTTCCATCTAGCGAAACTGATGATCAGCTTGGATACGATAACAAGCCTACGCCAGTCCCATTTGGCGCCCAACAGCGGCATCAAGCTGCCATTTATTTCGTTGGTAGCTGGCTTGAAGCCATCAAATCCATCTGTCGATAGATAACCTGCCACCGAATACATCGCACATTCCCAGTCAAAAATATATATTCGTGTTCGCGCCACCTGAATGAGCTCTACACCCTTTGCCCAAGCCCCCCCCCACTCCCCCCAAGCTACGCGGTGTCTTGTCATGGATATCGATCCGAAGGCCACTAAGCCGAGTTGTTCGTATTCATTGGTCAACCCACCAATTCCGTTGCCCCATACCCACATATACACAACACATACCTAGCCGAAGTCGACATCAACTGCGCATCTGCGGTGCCGTTCCACTCATTCGCTAACCCTCCCCCCCGCCTTCCCTGACTGCAGGAGGGGGGGGGGTATGATGTTAATACTCTACTCGTGCACTTACCAGCTCCAAGAGGTGCCACTTTCATATTGTAGAGAGAGGAGTGGCCCGAGTGTGTTTTGGGGGCGTGTAAAGGCCCTTGTTATCGATCTAAGGCGTGCTAATCCCATCTGCTTTCTCGTCTATCCCAGAATCTACATCCCCACGTCCCATAACGTTACGTGCGACTCGGACTGACGATGAAAGCTGTCGTCCATATTGGTAGTGGGATGGTAATCTTGGCATCTCCATTCCTCCACAATGGCCAAAACAAAATAAGAAAGAGGTAAAGAAAACGCGACTGGGGTGTTGTGGCGTTGAAATCGAACCCTGCTCTCCCCACTCAATTTGGTCCTTCGTATAGGTGAAGCATTTTGGCGATGTTGATAGATAAGTTGTTCCGTATATGGGAAGCCTCATGTAGACAGCGTGTTTCGTTCGATCCACGAATAGTATTGGATAGGAGCGCCCATAACCCAGTCCATGTGCGGTTGTCGTGCCTATATCCGCCTTGAATGGGTTTACGTGGACCCTGAAATCCCATGCATGTTTGCTAAGTCAAGAGAAGTGGTCCTAGCTTAAACCGTCGAGACGCATTGTTACCTTTCCTCTAAACCTTGGGCGAGTCCGGGCGTGGTATTTAAACGATTGACATGTCCTCGGCCCCTTTTGTAGATGAGTATTTTGTGACACTGTATTGTATGTTTGTCGCGGATATTGAGTGTTCCTTGCGAGATCACATAACATAACGAAGCATCATTGGTTCCGTCATGTCCTGTGAGCAGATAAGATTCAGATCATGGCCGGATTACTGGAATCGAAGCCAAAGATGGAACGGATCGACGGAAAGAACATCTCTACCCTGGAATTTCAAAATTGAAGCAAGGTTTGCAAATGTTCCATAACTTGGTGATTATCGATGGGGAGGATGTGATAATGGTACTCGTTACCTCGTCAAGTGCCGGGTCCATAAAGAGGCGCTGGGAGGGAACCGCACAAGTTGGGTGCTGAAGTCTCTGTGTTATGTGACGGTGTATGTCTATGTCATGCTTGTGGAGATGGTGGTTCTGTGTACGAGAAGCTAATATCAAGAGGATGACGGTATCCGGCACGACGGGTGGAGCGTGTCAATACCCGTCAGCAGCCCTTGGTATTTTTGTGCGAAATTTTGGGCAGACAGGGTCAATTCCGCGGCGTTGTGCTACCATTCCTGCATTCTTTCAATCCTGCATTCTTCAAGTCGGCAAAAAGCGTATTTTTTTGGGTTAGTGTGGGCTATGAAAAGGACTAATTTTAATTCACAGGAATATCCTAGGCCATTCTCTCAAGCGCCTGTTGGGCTGTATGACTTTTTTTTGCCTATGAGAGCGCATCAAAAGATGACAGCTGGATTTGGACGTCTCAAACGATCAGGAATTGATTCGAGCTCGACGTGGCACGAGGTGCATTGTTTGGTCTCGGCGAGTATGAGAAGCCCTAACCCTAAATCAGGAGTATAAATAATAATTTTTAGGCAAAGGCCACGCCTCACTCAGCTGTGGATAGAAGGTCCGATATGAATCTAGAAAGTGCTTGAGTCTGTAGTAAACTGCTGTTATCTCTTCACCTGATGAAAAGCTCGTGGGTGTATCATGGGGGGGGGGTGTGAAGCCGAGGGAGTTTGTTTGTAATCCGCTGTACAGTCGTATTACCATATTTGGTTTTACGTCCATTGTCCTATATATCCATGATGGTTTCAAGCGAATTTTTTCCCCTTCGCCCTGTTCCACTTTCACTCTTCTTCCACCACCCTAGAGGTGCTTTCAACTGGCTGGTCTAATGCTAACTCTTAATCCCGGTTCAGCCTGCGACGTGTGCGCTGAGGAGTATGGCACTCATTGCCAGCCTCACTCAATTCCGTGCGGTAAGCCTTTAAATTTACCCATTTCGTCTTCATGTGAATTTTTTTTTTTCTAAATCAAAAAATTTCATGCAGGACATGTTTTGTGCGCGAGTTGCTGCAGTACCATAGTTGAAAAGACACCTACACGCCTCACACCTGTCTGTCCCTTCTGCCGCGAGAATTTCACTGGTGACTCCATTCGGCTCATTCGAATGGATTTCAATTCCAGTGGCTGGTCCACACCACGGCGCTTGCCTACACATACAGTCGAGTCGAGTCAAGCCGACTTTGCGAATATGTGGGCAAGGAGGACAGAGAGGCTGATGCTTTCTGAGGGTTGCTCTCGAACCCGTTCAGAAGCACGCAGGCTTGAGGACAAGGTGGCGAAAGTCGCCGTAAAAAAATGCTCCGTGGAGGAGGTCTCTACCCTTCACCGAGAACTCGAGGAATGGCTCACGTCGGACGTGAAGGACGATCAAGTGAGTCCACCCGAGTTCTCCGTGGAAAAAAAGTGCATTCAACTTAGGATAAACGCTTCAGACCGCGCTTCATCTCAGTGCTGCGCTTTTGAGAGCCATCCTCATGAACCATCTCGCACATTCCGAAGCCAGTAGGAGTGCAAAAACTATCGAGGCCAACCTCAAAGCCAAGGTCGACGATTTAGAAATATCAAATGAAAAATTAGAATCCGAATTACGAAAGTATGTATTCGGTTTGTGCCTTGGCGCTTGAAAATTTTTTTTGCTGACATATTTTTCTTATTCTGCTCCCACAGACAAGTGAGTCACATTAATGAATTATTAATGTATAATGTAACATTCTTACTTATCCACTTTAACAGCGCCAACATTATTCACAAAAAGCGCAAGAGTATCAAACGGTATGCGGAGAGTTGAATCGGTTGAAAGGGTCACTAGTCACACCGGATTCTCGTCAAACTGCTACGTCCCCGACGCCACCGTCGACTTCCCCTGTGCCACCATATAGCCCAACCACACAATCGCCCCTTTCACGATTCAACTCTGTTCATCAGAGGTCTGCATCCATGTCCTCACGACCGTCTACGCCTGCTACGTCTTCACCTTCACGATCCTATACACCAGCACCTCTCTCGAGGTCACAAACACCTGTTCCTCTCAGGACCCAAACCCAAACACCTGCGCCCCTGGCCAGATCTCATACACCTTCTGTACGCTCACATACGCCGTCTATCCGGACGTACACCCCTGCTCCAATGCTGCGCACAACGACTCCAGCTCCCAGCGCCCTGCGCAATGCAACACCAGCGCCACCTCCTATCCCACCCAAACCCCGTAGGTTATCCACACCTTCACCCCCAAAAATGATGCGCTCCACCTCAGAAGAAAAGGCTCAAGTCCATCAACGCTGGCTTCCGCCTGAGATGGATACTGAAAAGTACAAATACGCCCGGTCTCCATCTCGCGCGGCGGCTTACAGCTCTTCGGCTATGCGTTATCACCAATCACCTTGATCACCCTTTCCAACAAACAATTATTATCTGGAACCACAGTGGATCTCGGTCCTCATACATCTTTATTTGGCCCATCATCTATCCGAACTAGCTTCTTGATTATCGTCTTTTTACTGATCCTTGACTTGGATTATTAACCCGGATTGCGTTGCAGCTTCATTGTACATATAGTTTATATTTTTCTCATAGGCCGGACGTGACCTTCCTTTCCTTTCCACCGTCGCTCGTTTGCCTTGCACTATAATTATCCCCCGAGAGTTGTTTACTCTCTTTGTCCAGCTTTGCCTTCTAACCTGTTCCCGCACTCACCATCTTTCCGCTGTTATCGCTGTCCTTTTCTTATCTCTCCCATAGAGCTGAATGATTATCACCATTCCAGCAGCCCTCACTGTTTTTGTGTAGCCTTTGTTTTTCTTCCTCTGCTTTAGTCCTGGCTCTCTCAAATTCGTTCATCTGAAACATATACCTACTATTCTCGTATATTAACATACCATATAATGTTATTGATTTGCTTTTTTTTTCAATTCTCCAACCCTGAATCATGCACGCCACGAAGAGCCTCATGGTAAACATGTGTTTGCGGATGCGGAACACATAGCCCTCTTTCTCTCCCGCACGTCAAGGTTGTAGGTTCTTATGCGCTGCCAACGGCGGCTACACACATAAAATATTCCCATAAGCCTTTCTGTCGCCCCCTCCCCCCACTTAGCTAGTCAGGGTCAGATAAGATAGAAGCACACGTTGCCGTTATTCCGACGACAAAGTATCAGCTATGCCTACACGATATAACATACAGTCTCCCACGTTGTGTTCGCGTAAGAATCGTGGGGTGGGGACAATTGAAAAGCCATATTCGCTGATCGGTACGAACGAATGATGTAGTACACACATGAGTATTAAATATATATGAATGATCCTGAGAGCACGAAATAACCTTTTTGACTTGGAGGACGCCAGGGGAGGGGGGTTGATGATGTTATAGGTCGGAGTCATGGCCCGGGAAGGAGTCCTTCTCGAGGCACCATGTTACAACATCAGTACCCCTTACCACATCAGTAGTATAATTATACTACTCGCTGGGATATGAGTAGCTTAAATTTCACAAACCTAGGTAGATAGCTACAATGCATAAAAGTTCCTCATTTTAAGCGATAGCAGGCATCGAAGCACGCGATGGTCCCCTTTTGACCCATGCACTGACCTTACGACAACCTCCTATCGGGATATGAGAAGTCACGACCCTTCTTCGAAACTTTAGAGAAGCCCACGTTTGCCTCTATAAATCCATGTTGCCATGCAGGGTCCCCCACGCCAAACACAGTACGCAATGTTCAAAATTTGTATTAGAAGCACGCTGTTTGACAAGGCCGTGTCATCAAAAAGTGCGGACTTGCGACGGTGGTAATCTCTGGCTCTTTAATCGAGAAAGACGCCTCATGGTCAAAACAATGCCATTGGTAATCATTTATCCGGCGGTCGTAGCTGTTAAATTAAAAAAAGAATGTCCCGTGGAAGATAATGGTATCTAATCGCAGGTGTCAGAGATATTCATTCAACTTACCATGTCATGAAAGCTAATAGGTCCTTCCCCCAGACGAAGTAAGGAAGATTATCTCTTGCCATATCATTTCGGCAAATGCCAGAAAGCAGAAATGAACAGAGGGCTTCAAGTACCGGAGATACAGCCATGGCCATGAATCATGAGACAAACCTAGACTAGAACGATGGCAAGTTGCTGCAAGTGAACCAGGATCATGCATGGTCACTGGGCTCCAGACAACAGACCGTAAAGTGTACATAGTATGTTTACCGCTTTGGGGAGTTTCGACTGATGGGGGCTATGAGTAGAGCGAACGTGCTGAAAACACGAAGAACAAGTTCAGATATCTATGGTGTCCAGTGGAGTTCATGAACGTCCATGCCACTTCAGCCTGTGGGGCATGTGAGAAGCCCCTACCCCTCACCTGGCACAGAATCACAAGACAACAGATGGAGATGATACAGAGGGTGATACCGAGGGGGAGAGCCCCAGAGAATGAATGAAATGAAAATGGACGACGTGACAAGAATTGTGGGGGTGACCAAGGTTCTCCACCGCGTGCAAGGTACCACGCCAGGGCGTCTGATGGACATATATATGGCTGGGGGTAAATCAAATTAGGAATAATCCCGACTTCTGAGCTCCGCGATGGGGGTAGGACGACATCAGAAATGAGATGGAAAACTGGTCTGAGATGAGATGAAACATTTGACAGAGCTGGACGATAGTCTCAGTGAAAAGGCTTAGTAAAAAAGCTCAATGTGTATACGTATATACAGGAGTTACAAGCGTTCGTTGATAATCGTACATGCAATGGGGAAACAGTGCTTCCATCTACTTTGTATTATGGGCGCTATCGTGGGGGGGCTTATAATACTGGTCATTTGGCTGTATTGATTGCACGATGTGACAGACTCACAGAATCCTTGATGTCCAACTCCTTGGCGAGCTTGTCAAACTCATCCTTGGTTGGAACAACTTCTCCCGTGCAAACTGCCATCGTATTTCAACTTTCGGAACGGTTAAAACCAAAGACCAATAGTTACCATCGATAACGTGCTGTTCAGACTTTCCGACTTTCTCTGCGAGTTGAGCATAGTTCCAACCTTTTGGTGAACGCTGTTAGCTAAGGTGAACCTCCAAGACAAGTCCTGGAATGTACCTTTCTTCTTCATAGCTGAATCAAGCGCAGCACACTGGGGACTGGGAGCCATATTGATAAAAAAAAGTTGGTGTTGTAGTATTAGGGGGTGGAGTTCGAGATGAGTGTTAAGAGCAAGGCGAGACTCGGAATTGGGCTAAAGTACTGATGTCTGAGTCCCCGAGAAGCAGCCAGCGGGACTCGTGACGTCTCACAAGACTAGCCGAAACGGCTCGTGAGGCGCCGTTTATGTCACTGCATGGCGCTTACTGCTATTAAAATGCCTCTGCGGGAGGAATGGCTATGCTAGGAGCCAAAAGATGTCTTATTAGTATAGCTTGGCTATAGCCTGTCCTGCACCATTAAAGAACCCTTTGCACACATGCTCGTAATCCCGCAATGCCAGAACGCCGGTACTCCAAGTATTATAGGAGAGACAACTGTCATATACAGTAGTCTGCAAAGCTGAAAAGGGGACTGCTGTTCCTGTATCGCGGTTAGGAGGCATCGAAGCGGCTGAGCGTGTTCATTTACTGCGATCACGCACCAATACGCTACCATACAGTAAGCTCCGGCTGTTCAGCGGGCATAAACCTTTTGTATAGAGAATCCAGTGGGAGGTGACGTACATACAAAGTACAGATTGTTTGTAATTGTTATTTTCCCTTGCCTTTCCGAATTTTGGGTGCAGAGACGCAACACCTCAAACATCCTTATTCAAGTTTAATCCTCAATAACACAAAATGGTATGTTGCGGTTCCCTTCATTGCGTCTGGACATACGATCTTTGCTATTTGTTCAAAAAATTATGCACAAAATCGTTTTGGAACCGTTGGATCGCGAGACTGACTACCAGATGTCGTTTGTGTGTTTCTAGCCCCCAAGGAAAGTCAAGGCGCCCAAGGAGGAAAACACAGTCTCACTCGGTCCCCAGGTTGCCGAGGGCGAGCTTGTATTTGGCGTTGCTCATATCTTTGCGTCGTTCAACGACACCTTTGTTCATATCACCGATTTGTCTGGCAAGGAAACTATCTCCCGTGTCACTGGTGATTCATTCTGGCTACTGTTACATCAGCGTGGATGCTGATACGGGGCTTTACAGGTGGAATGAAAGTAAAAGCCGACAGAGATGAGTCATCTCCCTATGCTGCCATGTTGGCCGCACAGGATGTCGCTACTCGCTGCCGTGAGGTTGGCGTCACCGCTCTACATATCAAGCTTCGTGCCACTGGAGGTACTGGCACAAAAACACCAGGCCCAGGTGCCCAGAGCGCTCTTCGTGCTCTTGCTCGTGCTGGTATGCGGATTGGACGTATCGAGGACGTCACCCCCGTGCCTACTGACTCTACTCGGCGCAAGGTACGCTTAGATTGTCCACAACTTCTTGTGCCATTGAGTGCGTATTGATAAATTTACTTAGGGTGGTCGTCGTGGCCGTCGTCTCTGATTCTGGTTCATTCAATGCTGGGTTTGGGGGTTGCGATGGAGATGCTGTACCAAAAATGTTATCGTAACTAAATTCCTTGCACAATACATGTCGCCGCTCGACGCGCATCGGATCCGATAAGGATCTGACCCGCGGTCGACCACTCCATTCTGTGTTGGCACCTGATCCTTTTAATCTGATCACGATCAATTCTTATCTACGAAGTCGGCATCAATCATACATAAACAGCATGTCAAATTGCTTCCATAGCTACAAAGCTTGTATGGCTCATCGTCCATAATCGAATTTGCTCCACACCACAACTTTCGCTATGGAATTGAGGCTTGTATACCGCTTTCTCCGTAAAATATCTGACTGGACCATGAGCGGATTCTACTCTGAGGTATATGTCGAAGGCAAGGAGAACGTGAGGAGGGATGTGCCGCTCATCGTGTATGCTTAACTCTTGTTTTCTTACCCCCCAAAGCCATTTTGGCTGATGGTCCGTCATCGAAACATGTTATCACGACTTCCGTCTTTCAAGATGGCTTCTTCGTGCATGAAGCTCTGAAGGCGGATCCTACCCCATCACTTTCTTGGCCAGGCTTGCAATACATCTCATCTATGAATCGTATCCTAGCATATGACAAAAAACATTGACGGCTTCATTTATAGTGCCTCGACGCACCATAATGAGATAATCGACATTGCTGCCTTGGGTATGGCTCTTCTACCACTACCCTCTTCTTATGTGTATCACTTAATGTGACCATTTCAGCTGTAACGATGCCCTACCGCCGCCACCTTTCGTTCTGGGCTAAATCTTCTATGTTCACAAACCCGATATCTCGTGCAATCCTTCTATCCTCTGGCGCCATCCCTGTAAAGCGCAACCCCAACAATGGAAGTACTACCACATCCTCTCCCAGCTCAAGCTCTACAGGTCATGGCAACGTGGAAAAATCTAATCTGTTCCGGGAATCTTCATACGCACTCGCTGCGGGTCAGGTGATTGGGGTGTTCCCAGAAGGGACGAGCTACACACAACCAAGTATAATGCAGACTATGCCCGGTGCAGCATGGGCTGCGGTGGATTATATTATGTGGACTCGTGAGCAGGGTGGGGAAGTAGCGATGAAAGGAAAAGAGTTGACGATTGTACCGGTCGGGATAGTGTATACAGACAAGGCGTCCTATCAAAGCAGAGTGAGCAGAAATCCCTAATGTGATCAAGATGTCGTTGTCATGTTGCTGATGTTGTTTGCCGTCCGCTTGTAGGTGTGTATCAGGTCTGTCTGGCAGCTACATCAAATCTGAGCTATCGACCCAACCTAATCGTTGAACCACAGGTATGGACAGCCTATTATCGTCGACTCATACTTGGACGTCTTTGGGGAAGGTGTGGATGTAGGTGCCGCCACACGGGATGCTACTAAACGGATCATGGTCGCTGTGGAGAATCAGATGCGAGCAATGTCGGTGAACGCGCCAGATTGGTGGGCTCTTATCTCCTGTGATTGGACCCAGCTGAACTGACGCTTCTTTTGAGGGCAACGCTTTACGCAGCTCAAATGGCTAGAGACATCCTCTGGGAAGATCCCATGAACATCCCCTTAAAAGACTGGGTGTCTATTTCACAAGTGTATGTCCTTTCTTATGTTACTTAAATCTTACTCGACCATCTCTACATCCAGCCTTGTAGACGCTTTTACTAGAGACGCGTCCGTCGAGGATTCACACCTAGATGCGACCAAACGCGCTCTCGTGAAATACTACGCACTGTTATACTATACAGATATAACTCATCCATCCCTTTCCAATGCGTTATCTATCATCACTCGTCCCTTTTATTCTCTGGTACCTTTCCCCCTCCATCTGATCAGTTTCATCTCGTTTATTCCATCGATGCTACTTCACATCCCTGCTTACCTGACAGGGAGCTTAGCCGCTCGGACTTTTGTCAAAAAAGGAGAAGTAGAGGGAGAAGCGCAATTCAAAGCCATTTTTGGAGGGCTTGGAGCTGGAATTGGGACAGGATTGGGTGTTACGTTGGCGCTAAAGAAATTTTCAAGATCAGGCTTTGAACGGATATGGAAGTTCCTTGAAAGTCACGGTTGTATGAGCGTCGAGGAGGCACTACCAGGAAGCATAGGGAAGAAATATGGGTCACTAGCGCTAATCTACATCAGCATCTGGCTGCTTGTAAAGTGGCACAGCGCTCTAGTACATGGTGTGTAAATTTCGACTTCTCGCTTTTGTCCAATGATGATAAGGATCTTGCACAGGCAACTATGTACGGTATGTATTGGTGATGTTTTTCGTCTTCCATTCTAATCATCACAACTCACTACAGTCTTAAAACAACTTTAACACTGTATAAGCTTTGTTCGGGCTTGTTGCTCAAGCGCCCTGTAGTTGGTGATGATGATCTGGAACTGGAAAGATACGCTCGGCTACCGAACCCTCCACCGAACCCATTCATAAAGAAACAACAGCAGCAGAGCATTTCGCTGACAACCGAGAAGACTATCGAAGTAACCGTAGCCCCTCGAAAGCTGATCAGACCTCTATTGGCGGCCCGAATGGAGGCCATTGATACCTTGAGATCGTATTTAAGGGATAGCCGTGATAGTGAGCTTGCCCAATTTTTGGTGGCTAAGAACGCTAGGCTGGCTACTTTTTAGTTGTGCGTAGGATACAAGTAGACGTATTAATCAGTTCATTGCACAATTGATAATCTATGGTGCGGGGCAATATTTTGGTAACCTTGACAGTGCAACGAAAATGTTTTTGGAGGGAAGCAGTAATCAGATACAACAATCACTTGCTTGGCACCAAGCTACGATACATGATTCGCAATCATCAGTCAAAATATAACGGCTTCATTGATAGTACCTTGATACACTAAGATGAGATAGTGTATAATTGCTACTTTGGCTACGAACCTTCTACTGTTATCCTCTCCGTGGAACTAAGATGACCGAATTCAGGTGCAATAGCACGATACACCACCAAGTATAATGCAAACTATGTTGATGTAGGGGGATCAGCGGTGGAAAGAAAAGATGTTGACGATCGCGCCGGTTAGATTGTTATCCACTGACAAAATAGAGTGGAAAAGATACCAATGTGATCAGGATGTCGCTATCGTTGGCTGATGTTGCTTTTATTCTGCTTTGTAGGTTTGTATCAAGCCTGTCCGGGAGCTACATCGAATCTGAGCTATCTTCCAACCTAACAACCAAGCCACAGGTATGGGCAGCCTATTATCGTGGCCGGCTTCATACTTGGAGAAGATGTTTCATGAAGGTGTGGATGTCGGTGCCGCCACGGGGGATACTACTAGACGGATCATGCAATATGGGTCGCTGTTAGATGCGAGCAGCCCGCCAAATTGGTCAGCCCTTATTATCTCTTGGACTGACACTTTTTAGGGAATCACTTTAGGCGACTCAAACATCTCAGAATATCCTCTGGGGGGACCAGTCAATATTCTCTCGAGGAGCTGTTTGTCCATTTTCCAAGGTTTGCCTTGTCCTATGTATGGTAATCTTGAAAGAGCAGCAAGAAATTGAACTTGGGGGAACCCGAACAGATCAGGCCTCAAGGCCTCAGGTGCTACTAGTATGTTGGCGCTAATTAAGAATTTTCGGAGATAGGACTGTGTTTGTGTCTTCTTCAGTGCTCTATGGCCTTCAGGTGTAGTCGAACAAAAGCAGCCTCCGCAGGAATGCGCATTTTGCCTGTCGTCGTGTCGTGTTCAACATCCCAAACATATGGGATCGAAATGCTCTGATCAACTCTTCATTAACCCGGATTATGACATAGCATGCATATAGCTAGGGAGCGGTAGCGTCGCTTGACATTGCTTCTAGCTCACAACTAGCAATCTCAGAAAGTTGCTGAAGAAGAAAATTCGGATTAGCACGAGTGCTAGTGTCAGCAGTATCACTCGCGTCCCCGGCCTCATCATCACCAGCATCACCAGCCTTATTAGTATCACAAGCCATTTCAGCGACGATAGCAGATTGTGAAGCTCGTGAATTTTGTATTTCTGCTAGAATGGAGGTCATGCTCCATCTCTCTGCTCGATAAAAGCAGGGTCTTACCTTCAAGATCATTCAATATTTGTTTGGTTCGAGTATTGTCAATGTCGTTTTCATGATCAAGCTGGCTATGAAGGTCCGACGGCTTGACAGTCCCAAGTATGATCTTTTTGTACTTGTACTTTTTGGACCTTTGGTCTGTTGGGAGTTTCGGGATTTTGTAGTCCGGTTTTTCGGTGATCCCGAGGGCGTTTGATACATTTATTATACGTGGCACGGCTATAAAGAGAAGGCCGTTCGGGTTGATTTCTCGGAGAACTATGACCGTTTTTGCGCCACGGAGTCTCTAAGATTCCTTGAACAATGGTGAAAGTAGTGATTGGATCAATCCAACCCACCACTATTGGAATTCCAAGCACCGTTATGCTGGGTCCGTCCGCTTTCCAAAGCGTTCCCTGACGATGCGGGTTACCTAGAATAAGTCCGCCATCATGAATAAGCTCCCAATGTTCGACAAGCGTAAATGTCCTACCAAGGAAGGCGGCTAGCAGTCTCTCAGTTGGTCCAATTGGTAAATTAGCGAAAAATATGTCCGATTTCCATATGATAGCAGTCGAATGGATCGTTATATGTGAAACCAACCGCGGCGTGCCATCCTCATGGCATGGAATATCATAGAGATCCCCATATTTCATACCTGGCGCCCATGGCGTACCCTTTGCATGCAGTTTTGCGGCATCAACCATTGTGCGCTTGTTGACAGCCAAGATCAGAATATCGTCAAGTGGCGCGTAGGGCTAGAGAGGCGCTCAGAAATGATGAAACCGACATTTGGGTATGTAGCAGAACTGACAGAATTCGCTGATTTCCGTCGCCCAAATACTCCCTGGAGTTTGGCAGTTGTCACTGTATTTGTCTGCGAGTGGATAGAAGCTGCTAAGGATAGTGATGACAAAAATAGAATAAGAATGCTGGAACGAATAATCGAACGGATTGGTGTCATGGTGGAGCGAGTGAATCGAGGCCGGCTCGATTGTATGTACATAAGTGAAGTGGGCAAGTGGGCAAGGACGACGGTTAGCTTATATGTTATTTGATATGATATTATCCCCTTGTAATCAATGTTCCGCCCGACTTTAGAGCGAGACATGCCGAGGTGCTGGGTGACATCGGTCACTAATTTAAATCACTCGCTTACGGATAGTCGTTCCAATTCCAATTGAAAAGTAGATTACACGCATTTGCGCCTCGTGGAAAGGCACCCCTAAGCCATTTGATTGATGCATCTTAAACTGATCCGACTTTGATAATTGGGAGCTTCCTCTGCAGTTGGTGATGATTCTGTAAAATACTCATGCTTTCGGCCACCAATAAAGGGCAAAACGCTCCGCTCACTGTCGAAAAAAGCAGTTAAAGTACGCGAGCGCCTCAAAAGTTGATCACTGGTAGTACGAATAGAAGTCGTCTGTACCTTCCAGACAATAGACAGCCTCCATAGTTTCTGGTTGAACGCTAGGCTACGCACCCCGCGCGGCAGCCTGTGATCCAGCTAACACTTTTCTGAGCAGCGACCAAAAAATGATATAGCTTTTGTACAGCAAACCTATCTATCCGTTGCAATTTTCTGTATATAATCTGATCATATTTCATGCCGGTTAAGCGCTTGGACAAGCGCCTGGCCAGAAATGGAACTTGGAAAGCATCAGGGCTATGGCATGCCGCCTTGCTGCCATTGTTGTTTTTTCTCTTCATCTTCACCAGAAGTGTAGTGTGGGCTGTTCCACACATCTCTTCCTTAAGGAGAGGTGCCTGGAGAGCCGGCAGCACTAGGCAATGCCCCTCATCATTCACCCAACTAGCTGCTGTGACGTCTGCTTGGAGCCACTCACCTACGACGAACCGCGTCCTCCCTTTGCCATCCCCTGTGGACACATCTTTTGTAGAGAGTACGCTATCTTCTCCCCTTTCACAATCAAGACAACTTCTTTCAAATCTATTGCTTGTTCCGTAGATGTCTGTTCACGTTGCTTCCGAGTGTATGCCCGCTATGCCGAAAGCCATTCATCCCTGACCGGTCAAAAAAATTGATCACTGGAGCACTCGAGGCTGATGAAGACAGAACAGCGGTCGATTTGTTACAGCGTCTTGTTGTATCGTGGGATACTGAAGCATCTGAAACGGACCACAGGACATTAATTCTGGAGCTCGATGGCTGGTTCGGCTCCGGAAACACGGTATGCGTCGTGATCTCTTGCCTTGGTTGCTTATGGTTGCTTATCGTAATCGATTAAATAGCACGAACCTCTTGCAAAAGCCCGGGAAGTCATAGATGCGTATCGTTCTCTCAAGTCAGAAAGAGACAATGGCCATATCTCAATAAGGCAGCTACAACACGAGCTTGAACAGCTGAATTTTACTCGAGCGAATGAGAAAGATCATGCCAGTGCGGTTGAGCAAAGTCTACTCTCGCAAGTTGAGGAATTGAACTCGTACGTTTTTGATTTGGATTAGGACCCGACTTGCTTTAATGCTCATATACCCTTACTTTCACCTAGAAAGGTATGCAATATATATTCTGCAGGATGCTTACTGAGATACCACCCCAGGCCGCTCGATATGAGGCGGAAATCGAAGCATTCCGGAAAGTATCCAACACGATTACATTCAGGCATAACCCCCTTCCCCGTCCCCCAGAACCATACCCACTAGAGACACTTCCGTCGTATGCAAGAAGATACCAAAATACCGGCGGTGATCATACCAACGGTCAGTCAAGTACAGAGGCCCCATCGGACGAATATACTACCTCTCACAATCCCCTTCGGCCAAACGGCACATCTACTATTGATCGTAAAGGAAAGGGAAAGGAGGTGTTTGCACCCCCCACTCCCCAAAGCCCTGGTCGACGTCTGGATCGATCACCATCCCGGTACCCGCCATCCTCTGGCGGCAGTACAGGCTGGTACAAAAACGAGGTAATTCCAGGTGCCTCACCAGGCCAGCGCTTTGTTCCGCCAAGCGTATTTGATGCTGGCCATACGTCAGCGGATGTTCCACACTCAGCTCCCGTTGATGGCAGTCGCAAGGCTTCACATGAAGAGGCGTCTGCCCCGTTAGACCCCTTTACAATGGTGGCGGAGTACCTCAGCGGGTACGCGGGTGGATACGAGGAGGCACATGGAGTGATGCAACGGCAAACGGCATCCTCCAGCAGACGTCCTCGCCCATCACGGCATATGACCGAACCTCCAGGACCGATATCATTACCATTGTTGGAGCCACCAGAAGACTTCTACGCACCTGCTAGGCCTCATCCTACTCGTGCCAGGACTGTAGGCCAACTTGTTGGACAACAGATAGAATACAGTCATCCTACATCAGATTCAAGAAAGTCTTCGAGGCGGCCGAGGAGGGACATCTACTCATCACAACACGTAAATGGTAGGGCTTTGCCTGCACCTCCTAGCCCTGCAACTGCCCCATCATACGTCAGTTCAGCCAGATCGGGAGATGAGTGGGCTCATCATCCGTCAGTTCGTGCGCTTCCATCCATATCTTCTATTTCGTCGACCTCAGGTCCACACCCAACGACTACAATGTATAGTGCCACAACAAGTGCACAAACTACCATCCCACCCCCGGTGCCATCCTTCGACCCCGCACCACTAGACACCCTCTCCAATGGAACTACAACACAACTGTCGCACAACTCCTCTCGTACACGGCACCACCGGCGGATGAGTGATATAAACGCCGTCGAAACCCCCTGGCGTCCCCAGGATGCATCTCCTCACCCGCCCTCCGATTTTGGCTCGAGCCTTCGTCGACGCTCTGCCTTTAGCGCCTACCCAACACAGACGATCACATATCCAACCCTTCCACCGACGAATCAAACTTCCGCTGAACCTGATGTACAGCGGACTAGCGTTGCAGACAGCTTCTCATCATGGGGAACCGTCAACACCGCAAACCCAGCACCTCCGTCGACACAGCCAATTCGCAACAGTGCGCATTTCATCCCTGCCCATGATGTCCTCAGCGTTCACGACTTGCCACTGCGTTCGTTCGAGGACGTCGAGGGCGATGCGCCACGTAGAGGATCGCTAACATCCGATGGCTATGGATTAGCGTCTTCCCCAGCACGGCTTGATCCCATAAGGGGGCTTGGTATAGGAGGCTTTGATCATGATACCGCACATTTCTCGACACCACGAAACTTAACTCGAGCGAGTTCCCTCTCTGATTCCGTTCACAGGTCAAGTCAATCGTCACATTCTTCCCGGGCGTCTGAGAGACGGAGAGATATTTACTCCGAAGCGTCTCGTGATTCCCAGATCGCACAGGCTCCACCACCCGTGGCACCAGAGATCTGGTACCGCCCAGAACTGACCCCTACTCAAACCGGTTCGTACATATACGCACAATCAAGTTCGAGCTCTCGCCGCTCTTCCCGGGCTCGACACCGCATGTCTCAACAACCCAACTCCACACCAAGTTCGTCCCATTGGCCTGATGCAAGGCATACTATCACACCGACTCCAGGCGAGAGCAACGCTCTGGGGCTGTCGGATATTACCCACTCACCTGAGCCACGCATCTCTGCACCCACACCTGTTGTGTCCGCTAGGGTCTTCTTACAGTCTTTCGGCCAAGATGACTAAAATTAGATAGCGCCCTTAATACCCCCTCACACATAGATAACTTGACCAAAGGCAATTTCCGCCTCCTGTGTTACTGTTCACGCGTCGTTTTTGTCATATTACATGCCACTTGGGCATCATGCTATTTACCTTCACACGTGTATATCTATATTTTATATTGCAAATTGGATGAGCATCCGAGCGCGTTCTATTGAGCTCTAGGCCGCCTAATAGCTCAGTGGGGATAAGTTGTAAGTTGTGATAGAGAAGTTAAAATGAACATAAAATCGTCCAAAAATCGTCGAATCGATAAGAATTGATTGTGGCAGATCCGAGATCTCATGAAGGCATAGCTGATATTTGTGGTCCTTGACCCCTTGATAAAAAAACGGGGTGACTTATTGCTGTTTACTTCGAGCCTTCAGACCAAGGCTATCCTTTGCACCCTCGATTTATCTATGCACACTGGGATCGCATAATCTATTGGACGATCATATCGATGAAGGGTAGAACCGGGATGTGCTTCGATGAAATAGACTTCCAAAGATGTTCGAGGGATAAAACTGGGAAACGAATCCCTTGGAAGAAGATTTGATCAAATGTCATGTTGACGTGAGATGAGATTGAATTATTGGAAGTCATGCCTCGATGGGGTACCAGTGTCCCCAAGTCCATAACCCTTAGGACTCAGCCTGAGGGAATTGAAGACGCAAAAACTAGTACATTTGTAGAAACTTGTGTCCAACAAACGTTACTGCCAGTGACTTGGTGAAGGATTTTTTTGTAGGCCTTCTGAAAAGGTTGAGCATGACCAAATCAGCGGATAGGAAGCTGAAGCAAGTTAGCTCCATTTGTTGCCGGCGGTTCCATCTGCATCTTCGAGATAAACGATGAGCCATGGTTTCGAGAGATCAAGAATATAGTTTCAGTATAACATCGTGCAGCGGGGATAGCTTTTTTGCGACTAGATCTTACTCGAGGTGAAGCCGGTAAAGATCACCATGAAGACAAAACTGATCATTTTAGTACCTGTGGAGAGGTAATGGTTTTCTCGATAGCCTAGAACGAACTTTCATGTCGATCTACAGGTTGTTAGCTCCTAATCTGAGTACAATATTGATGATATATTGACTGTATCAACAGACTTGTATTATGTTACGTGGTACAAGGAGATGATGTGCTTTGCAGTCCCATATGTTCAGCAATTCGTTTTGTCAAGAAAGGGTTTACGGACCGTGTGAGCCGTCGTTTAACAATTTGCCTATTTGTCTCGACTTCTGCGGCTGCGCTCTTCTAGATCTAGCGGACCTGAGCTGGCCACCTGCAAGTGTGTATATACAGCTGCTTTGTTGTTTTATCGACAATTGGTATTACTGATGCCCCACTTTTCAAAGTCCGACCCCTGCGTCATGTACTAAGACGTGAGCGTGACCATCTTCTTAAGTCTTGTCTACAATGTCGCTGGTAAGGAAGCACAGCTTCTAGCATTGTCTTTGAGCTCAGTAGCTATCTTATAGATCCATGCGCTTGTCGCGAGAGGTTCCACGATACTGGCTGAGCACCAAGCAGGAAAACGTGATTTTTCACAAGGTCTTTTGTTCACTACCTCATTCAAGTGCATACGAACTCAACCGATAATTGGTAGCTACACAAACCATTCTGTCAAAGATTCCACCAAATGACAGGTACCCTTATCGGTTTCTTGTTCTTTGTATAGACGTCTAAGCTCTTGACTAGTAAACTCACTTACGTTTGGGAACAATATCTCTTCCACTACATATCGGCAGGAGGGTTTACTTATCTTGTAATGGCGGATGATACGGCTGGTCGGTAAGCATTGAGAACACACTTCATTCATTTCATCTTCAACTATCTTTTAGGAGAATACCTTTTGCATTCTTAGGGGACCTACAACGGAAGGTTTGCCCTAATTAGCTATCTTGTGAACACTTATAACCCCACTTGTCCAGTTCACAGCAGCTCCGTCGTCATCCTCGTTCGATGAGGCACCTACTTATGGTCTTCAAGGCAGCTTTGGACCTATAATATCGTCCCTGATGCATACCTACAATACGGCTCCACCAGTTGACGAATTAACTCGGGCTCAAGCAGAGCTAAACCAAGTGAAAGATATCATGGTGCAGAACGTGGAACAAATTCTAAGTAGAGGCGAACGAATCGAGCTCCTAGTCGATAAAACGGACGTAATGGCAGGTCAGGCTACAGCGTTCAGACGGGGGGCCAGAACTGTTAGGAGACAGATGTGGTGGAGAAATAGTAAGATTTTGGCGCTATCTTTTCTTGTTGGGCTGGTAAGTCAGGACAAGCTCGACCTCCTATCAGAAGTGGGCTAACGCATTCCTTCCCTCCCACATAGATTATATTGTGGATGATCGCTGCTCAGTTTTGTGGTGCTGGACTGAATCACTGTGGTGCCAAGTCATAATATGGGCTTCTCGTCGTCTCGTCTCGTCTCGTCTACACTGCCCCTTCGTGTACATTATGTTCCCGCTATAGATCGTAATGATATTCTACCCCAAAGCGTTTACTGTGCACCTGCACTATCTGAACATCAGTAATCCGCAGTCGGCCTGCACCACAGAGGTCATCAGATCCAGCGTTTGGCTGTTTGTCACCAGGTCCCAAAAAATTCGGGTTATCAGACATCTTGATTAAGCTTTCTGTCTCGGATGTGTGGCAATACAAGGCCGCCTCAACGCCCTGGGATAGGTCAAGGATACTCACACCCCTTGAGGTATGATGAGCTACATCTGCTACATCTACAAAGTGTCTAATGTCTATCGTGGACCTCCTGGACTCGCTCGGAGAACTCCTCAAGAGATAGAAGTTCTCGGATCTTGATATAGCTCTTTAACATCTATATTGCATGGTTCCTTGATCCTCCACCGGGACTGCTCACCCATGACCACATAGTTCTTCCAAGCATCCCATGAACATATTCTATGAAGGAACATCGAACAAATGTGGCTTGACATGAGAATTGAGTTGTGAAGTATGTGATTAATTGTGATCGTGGCTTGCTACAACGGTATACATAAAGCCGAAACAACATTGGTGTACATGTTATGATACATATCGACAAACAAGAAACCCCGTGTAGAGGATTGCGGGGTGAAGGGACTGTACTATAACCATATGAAAAGAAGATTGTGGTGAAGGTCCTCGAGCAAATTCTAGATTTGATGTTTCAAACAAACGAGAGATTGTCCAATTCCATTGCATCGATAGTTCTTGGAAGTTATACTGTAAAACATTGGAGAATGCAAGAGTTTTTACCAAGGAGGTCTAGGCCCTTGTTGCTGATAGCACCGGCATGACATTCTGGGCGTACTTGTCCGCAGCGAAGGCTCCTCGGAGCGAACCAGTGCCACCAGGGCGGAAATTCTGACTACTACCAGACGTTTGTTGCGAACCGTAGGCAGAGTTGCTGGAAGAATGGTGAGCTGAATCGCGCGAGGATGATGATGTCGAAGGGGTGTAACGGGATGACGACGACGACCCCTGCTGTGAACGTTCCGTGGTATCTGCAGGATCAGTTCTCTTCGTCTGTGTGGCGACTACAGCTTCTCGCGGTGCTGTCTTACGCCAGGTATGCCTATTGTCAGAACTTTCGACCTGCTGTTCAAGGCCCTCGCGTGGCCCCTTGTAACGCTCTTCTTGTCTCCCCCTGTCCCTCTCAGCCTTCTCCGCTCGTTCCCGTTCGAGCTTGGCCTTCTCGAAAGATTTTGCAGAGCTAATAGCTGAAGGGACAGGAGTGTTAGAGTGATCATATACAATGGGGAGGCTGGGACGGGTTGGCGTAGCTTCAGTAGCGTCCCCCTGATAATAATCACGGTCTTGGGGAAGTAGAGGAGGATGCATTGTCGGATATGGAAGTGTTGACCTGTCCTTCTCGCGTGATTGGTGTGCTTCACGACGAGTGGACGAAGTATAAAGTGACATATTAGGTAATGAGGAAGACATGCTGATAGGGGTGTCTTGTAAGAGGTCCTGTAATCTATTGTTCTTGTAAATATGAGGCTGCGAAGTGGATGGAACAGAAGCAGCCGATGACGAGGGCATAGTGTCCATCCTCGAGAAGGATCCGGGTATATATAAAGGTGCGGACGACTGGATCGGGGCCTCTGTGGACACACGGCTGCGGCTATGAGGACGCTGAGTACGCGAAGCCGAACGTTGAACTTTGCTACTATTGCCGTTATCGTTCATCTCGGGTTGGCTATCAGGTATGGGTATTGGCGACGAGCGACTGTGAGGTTCGGCCGGGCCTTCATTGGTCGAAGCGCTGCGGCTACGTGAGCTGTTCGCTTGGTTTGCGGGCTGTGCTGGACGAGGAAGCTCTGGGAAAGGAGGCACATCCACACAAGGGCAGGAAACGGGGTGCCCACGTGCGTTGCAGCTGGACGATGAGGACGGAACACGCCTTCTCGGCTCGGGTTCCGCTTCAACATCGCTCTCCAAGTCGGGTAGCGGGAAGGCATTCATGGACGCGGTTGGGAAAGTACCCGTGAATTGAGGCAGGGGTGAGACAAGGAAAGACGCAGAGTCTGTGATAGCAGCACCACTGGGTCGCATATGTTGATCATGATATGAGGAAAGACCATCATCAAAGCCCGACCTAACTCCAGGAATAGGAAACCCATTGGACAGCTGAGATTGAGCATCTTGGTTGAAAATCCGAGTCTCGGTTGTGCGAAGGCGCGTCAATTGTTCACCAAGCTTGGTCCATTCTGCGACGACAAAGTTATACTGCAAAGACTGTTAAATTGATATCTCGTGTGAATGCGTATACTTACGTGTCTGAACCCAAGAGGTATTAGCGGGATTCTCTACTGAAACATATTACAAACTCACCCAACCATATCTTCATAGGCCTTGTGTGCGCGTGCGCAGTGTTCCCGTAGGCTCGTTTCGATCACTAGCGCTGACTCTCTTTCATCTCTCCTAGCCGAAGCGACAACTTTGGCCTGATGTTCCAATTCCGCCTTCTCCTCCTTCAGGTTCGTAAGCTGCTTCTCGTAATCTATCTTCTGGTCGCGAAGTTTAGCCTTGATGTCACAAAGATAGGCAATCATCCTATGGCTGACTCTTAGCTCCGAAAACTGTTGTGAATGTTTTAGAAAGTGTACATATTGTACAAAAACAAGGCTTTACCTGATCGCGAGGGTGCAACGCTAAGAATGTTGTCGTATCCGTAATCAGTTGTCGCAGGCGAGGCTCGGTGGTCCCTTCGTTGGCAACGCTTGCAATAGCTTCTTGAAGCTTCTTTGCCTCTGATTCAGAGGCGGTGAGACAGGTCACCTTAGGAGGTGCACCAACAGCTTCGATATCTATGTGCAGCTTAATCATGGAACGTTGGTCGAAGTGTGTGCGACACAGAGGGCAGGGTGCTCCATAATCAATCTCCGGGTGTGAGGGATTCGCATTGGAAGTTCTCAACCGGTTGATACATCTGAGGGGTGGGTGAGTAAATCCTCATAAATTTTGGCGTCACTTACTCAATACAAAAAACATGGCCACATAGTATGGAACATGGGGATCTAAGAGCTCGACCAAAAGGCTCCAGGCAGACGTCACAGATAGATCCAGGCCCAATGGTGAGCATTACCAAGACCAAGAAGAGTCAACGGGAGGTTTAGTACACGGGTGTATCAACAGTCCCAGAACAAGCAGGAGAGAAGGCGGATGGAACTGTGTGAGAGCGATTAAGAGCACAGGCAGCAACGCTTAGCAATCAAAGGTATGCGGGGGACGGGTTGCACGAACAGTTGTCCCTTGTGATCAAACAACCGTGTCGCGATGGTGTGGTAGTAGGCAGCGAAGTAATATGACCGATGTCCAAGGTGCTGGCGGCCCTCTGTAGACAACCGATAGTGTTAATAGGATTTCAGTGTTTCGCCGAAGGCTCGAAACTCACTCTGGGCACTTGTGGCAACACAAATATGGCGGGTAAGAGACTGATACCACAAGAGGTATTAAGGATCCCGCAAGAGGCGGCAACTGAGTATAAAAGCAACGGGGAGGGGCAACAACCGGCTACACGTGCCCAAGGTATGTCGATGCGAGTAAAAGGACAAATGTCCTCGCTAAGGGTAAACATCAGGATGAACGGAATGGTATTTATGTAGGCACGAGGCCAGCGTCAACTGAACGGGTCACTTACTTGGAAGAGCAAACAGATTCAACATGTCACCCGGCCGAATTTCACATCAAGCCGTTGTAATTAGCTTCTCCGAAAGATATGGCAAGGTGAGTAAAGGGGCCTGAATGACTTCTAGATGTGTCTATACAACCGGTCGAAGGTAGCGACAATCCCAGGACAATCAGTTGCCTTGGATTGTGCCCGAGCGTGACCGTTCATACATTGAATCAAACCGAGCTGTGACACTGACAACACTAAATTTGGTGCACAAAACCCACACGATTGGCGAGAAACGGGGGATTCGGATCGATTTGGCATCCTCATGGGCTACCTTGCATGAAAGAGATGCTGGAAAGACATGAAAGTACCTGTCATGATCGTGGGACACCCAAACAAATCATTAAATAATTGGCACCGGCCGGCGTACTGATTTCCGATTTCTAGAAGACTAGAATGCTAAGAAGTTGGTGATTTGAGCTCCAGAAAGCTATGCCATAGAATCAAGGAATGGTTAACCTGAGAAATCAAACCATCGGATACACAAAAGCACAAGGATCTGAACAGCTTGCTTTATAATCTGAAAGCTATCAACGAGAAGACAATGGTTGGCGACTCGGAAATGATACAAGTATGTACAACCCTAGCTTCTGATGAGGTTGGAACATAATACGCAAAGGGTTGGATGGCACAATGCAATAACTAGGGAGCTGTGAGAGTATTTCATATAATGCCTAGAGGCAGAACTTATCGAAAGCCCGCCATCGTTCACGCATGCCGATGCTATGATCGAAGATAAATCATCGGTTAACTTCGATTCTGCCTTGCCCCGTGACAAGGGCATGTGGTTCTTACCTTCTGATTCTTATACCAATAGTCGATCTATATCTGATGGCGGTCAATACCGAAGCAGCCTGTGGGGAAGAGGCAGCGAGAGACAGCGAGTAGAACATCTGACTATGTGTTAGTGGCGCTATGAGACTACGTAACAACAGCTGAGCAGAGTGTCAGGCCTTGAGCCTGCCATATTTATCAGCTTCAACTAATGGACTCATGTAATCTCGTATAGACTCTTGAAAAAACTCTGCGGTTGGTAACAAGACCAACAAGACCAACAGACGGTAATTAGCCACTGGGGTATGACCTCCGTTATCTTTGTTAAATTGACATCAAGGAAGTGATTAGTGATTCCGCCTCGGATTCTCGGAAAAGATGCTATGTAGGCGAAGAAAGATAGCAAGTGTCAAGTCGGTTTAAGAGTTCGAACTTGCAGTGTGAAGTTACAAGCCGATTCAGTACTTATCAGTTCAGTCGTGTCATGAACGGAGAGGATTCCGATGGCGGATAATTTCCACGTAAATGTATGTATATGTTTCCTGAATTGCAGGTGCACTGTCACAGCCACTGAGAAGATTTCTCCCACGGTCACATTGTATGAGACTGACGTTTCACTTTTCCTTGCCAGCGCGACACAATTTACATTTCTCACATACCCTTCCATCTCTGCAAAATGGTCAGCGTCGCACTCCAGTCAAAGCAATACGAACTCATCTTTTTACAGTCGGATTCGGATACTCCTCGTGTCAATGGTCGTGGTGCAAGCTCGACAGTGGCCAAACCTCCTGGTGCCCAAATCCGGTCAGTTGGAAATCTGTCTCCCTCATATAGTGATCTAACCAAACCTCAAACTAGACGTCGTGCTGCTGGATCCACACAAGCGTCAAGGCCAAACTCTACACGTGCTGCCGGTGCTGGTGGATCTTCAAATACCATGTTAAAGCTTTACACGGATGATTCGCCTGGGCTACGAGTGTATGCTTCTGAAACCAAATCCATTTACCAGTGAATTGACAAACCTGACATAGTGATCCATTTATTGTCCTCGTACTCTCGCTCTCCTTCATTGGTTCCATATTCTTTCTACATATCTCCGCTAAGGTTATCCGGGCGTTTACCAAGTGATCGTCGACCGTATTCATCAGTGGCTCATACGGGAAGGAGAACCTATTTTAACATGGTATTTCTGTCATTCACCTCCCTATTGTACCAAAAAAAAAAGCTCTGGAACGCCCCGGTTATATTATATCATTCAATCCTTTGTTCTCGCCAGGTTCCCTTAATGAACTCTGACTTCTGGTCACATTTGGAACGCCGACGATTATCACCTTGTCATCTGCTGATTCAAATACCCAGACAGAATATCGGCCTTATTCGTAAACCCTAGTATTCTGTCCCGAATTGAAGTAAACCACTCATACATATGTGGTGCGCTTCTGTCACGCAAACGACTCATCTGGTTCTCTTGCCGTAATTCTAAAAGGCGTTCAATCATGTTGTTCTGCATGGCATGTTTATCGCGTTGGTTTATAGGAGACCCTGCGGCAACTTGACCAAATCCACCTATTAACTCCGCACTTTACCAGATGTACGCTTCATGTCGAATAGGAAGCATGACCCGTTATCATAATTTCTGCATCTGCATAATTCTTGAATGTCATCGATATTGCCACGGAGATATTTCTCTTGGCCAAATTCGAGAATTTACCTCTCATGAACCAAAGGTCTGGGCTGCAGACTGGCCTAGGTGGCACTTTGAATTATCAGCAATATTGCTACCATAGAACCTGATTAACGTGCCCAGACGAACGCTCAAGGTGCTTCTTTTCCTTGAACCTTTTTTCCGTAGGCGCGTTGTCCTTATTTTTGGACTTCCTGTCCTTTTACACGTGCAGGTTTATTAGGAATGCGCCGAAATAATTTACCACACCACTCGGAAGTGTCGGCTTGCGCAATAGACTGCCGCCATCAGCTCTCCCTTCTCTAGAGAATCGGCCATCATGAGTTGCTCAATGATATTGACCTTCGACTTCGTCCAAATAGTCGCCAGAAAACACGTTGAATACGCATGGTCTTTATTCCATGTGGACTAGATAGAAACGTTAACACGAATCCCACGCAAACCGTTCGACACGCACACTGCGTCATGTTTATTTCATCAGAAGCACATACAACGATTCGGTCATTTTTTGTTTGAGTTTGTTCTGTGTGCCTTTATACTCTGTAAAACTTTAATCCCTGAGTCCCTCGTTTTATCTCCACGACCAACGGGGTGAAGAGCTTTTGTCCTTAACTTCTAGCAATTGCCTATAAGGCACATTTGGGACACAGAGTGGAAAAGATCTAGAGGCAGTGAGACCGTGAAAGTTTTGATCGGCTTGTTCCCGACGAGCGTCTAGCGATTTGAATCCCGCGACGAGGACCAGTACTTAGGGTTTCAGCAAAAACGTATCAAGCTAGTGACATCTTTTTATTATTGTCATCAACCGCCCTTGACACGGATGGAATGAGCCTATTTTGACACGCTTTCCCCACCCAGCACGAATAAAACGCCTCACGATTTGTCGACATGGTCATACTATTTGAGGATGGAATTCAGTGAGCCGCATGTGGATGTAACATACGGTTAACTGAGGACAACACGAGGCCCATCGAACAGTCGGAATAAATACATGTATCTGCTATCTATATGCTTGGTTCAACACTCATAATATACAGTTTAAAAGATGCTGGCAGCTATAGGCTCAAGTTCTTAAGCTTGTAGCGATCTTGTTGCAAGTGCCATGCACTGAAGGAAGGTCATCATCAATCAAGCGTACTGGTTGTATCATCATAAGTAGCGTTACTCACATAACTCCAGATTCAAAGCTCTTCCACGCAGATAGTGCCTCGGGCGCAGAGTCGCCCCATGTTCGGGTAACATTTTTGCTTGCTTCGACTAACTCGTCTTTGATAGTCAGCAAGATTTGGAGTCGATCCTTGCTCTCCGCGTTTGCACGGTTATAGATATAGTTTATCGTCTCTCCAGCTAGCTCTTCTTTGTAGAAGCTGTTCGATTGTATTCCGTTGAAGATTCCAGGACGGGAGATTGCGAGACGAAACGGGTACAAAGAGAAAGAATCGCGAAGAGAGAACAAGAGAGGGAATAAGAGAGGGTTGACGAATTCAAAACAAAACGAATCACGTACGAGAGTAGATCGTTGATTGCTGCGATCCAGAAGTTCATATCTGGAAGTGCTTGGAAACAAGTTACAAAATCTATTGAACGAGAATTCGGATACACCATGATGGCATACGGTATACCAAGACCCGTGCGTTCGCGAAGAAATCCAGGGAAGCGAGCGGAGCTGCGCAGGACAGGAAGAGCCTCAATAGCTGGCTCTACGCATGTGGCGTTAATGAACTCGAAAGTAGCGCTGAGAAAGAAGTTGGCGGCCATGGTGTTGTACTGATCGCACATGTTGTTCAACACCTCGGCAAAGACATCGAGTACTGGGTCGAGTTGTGGCAGGCCGCGAAGAAAACGTTGCTGGAAAGCAACAAAGGGTGCTACGTTCTTGGTGGATGCGTCATCCGTGTATAGAATGATCCTAAGCACGAGACTGTTAGATTACGCATAATAAAGGGGGGTATGACATGCCAGTTATAAATTGCTATGTTCTTCTTTTCTTCAAACGTACAGTCTTTGAAAGCAAGCTACTCATAGACATGTGTGAGAATAGCAGACGCTTGACGCGGAGGGGTTTCACCTCTATTAGACTGGCTGCAAGATGTACGGTCCTTTCAAGCTGGTTCGAGACAATGTTCCGGCCACTCATTTCTGCTCGCATGGCAGTTTCGAGTTTTTCATTGGTGCCATCCAGGTTTACATAATCCTGAGAGCAGTCATAAAGTAGAAAATTCTTGATGACTGTGGCGACATCGGCTGAAAAGTATATTAATACTCGTTGCATGTGATCAAACGTTGAGATAACATACTCTGTGATCCTTCTGTTGGCATAGCTGGTATATGTAGAGATGTGTGGAATAGCAGGAAATGGGTACCAGAGCTGTAGGGTAGACTTCCGTGAAATCTGGAGTTTTAAAGGTTTCGAGAACAAAGGTTAGTCTGAGCTCATGCTTGATAAGGAAGATTTTTTTTTCTGTTGTGAGGTACGCTAGGAATATAGGGTTTATCGGCCAGTCCATAGGCGAGTGCGGTTGGGTGCAGGGTCGGAGAAACGTCGACAGGAAAAAAAAACATGCTGCCCGTTCTAATTACACACAGATACTGAGGCTCATAAAGCGCCGGTTTCGCCGGTAGTACTGCATTTTGCGGCAATGCGCCAAAAATGGTGCAAATGCAGTGTAAAGAAAACGTGAACGAGGCAAAGGGCAAGATACTCGGACGTCAGGATTTGGGAAAAAAGATAGCCGATGAGGGAGTTGGCATGATCACACGAAAATTAACGGCATGATCACTACGGGTGGAACACTCCTCCGTGCTGTCATTCACTTCGGTGGCGGCAAGTGATGAGCGCCTACGGACAGGAATAATGTCATAGCACTAGAGAAAGCATTTGGGAATCAGATTTATCTTCAAAGGGGTAAAAACTTCTCACTCACCGTGGTCACTCATCAATGAAATGATCGTGCCCTGCGCAAAATGGATCCCGCGTCAATGATTCTAGATCTGAAGCAACCCAGCCTATGAGTGGGCTCTAGGGCTCGCTTTGGAAAAGCATGCGCAGCTCGAAATGGCATCCTTTTCGCCTGATAGAGGGACGCAAAAGCCAAAAGTCCACCCCGTTTCCCACGGACTGCTATAAAACTTCTTTGATAATGGTTTCTCAATAGCTTCCAGGATCTCTTCTACTAGTTGTCGATCGTTTTAGAGAACAAGGCGGACAGCTTTAGTTTGCTGACTCTTGAGTACCGTGTTCCTAGGTTGGTCAAGAGTTTCGGCTACCATCATATCCTGACGATGTAAGGGCTATAAGCGACTAGGTTTAATTTGGCTGAGAATCCTGATATGAGGGCCATCTTACAACACTTACAACAACACCACGAGTGAGAAAGCGGCTACAGTACCAACCGGTAAACTGAACTGCTGACAGCAGTGATCACGTGTATCTTATGTACAAGTTTTAGGTAACCTAGGTTCCCACTTGACCTTTGACTCGCATATCTTGGGAGAAACCATACGTCAAGTTTGACTGTTGATGTCGATTTATGTTCTATGCTATGGAGATTTTGATCCCGACTCTATGCAGCTTATAAGAATAGTTGTATGATGTATCAGTTCTACAAAGTTGTATCAATTGACATGCAAGGGTCCGTTCGATTCACAATCCCTGGGGACAACACTGTGATCATTTGTCAACTTGTGCTCCCGATGATGAACTTCGGTCACCCTTGCGCCGACGCTGACTAGATCGCTATTTACTTCCTCGTATAATTTATAATTGAAAGTTGAAGAAACAACATGAGTACTTGAATGTCACGTGCTCAGGTGCCAAACACGTTCTGGGTCCCTCCTTTGACTGTTGACTCGTCGAGAATGCGTTTTAGAGCCCCTCGATCGGTCTCTCCCTCGCCCGTTCGACGGTATGTGACCTATTAACCATTCCTGGGTGGATCTTTTAACAGCAGGTAAATCCGAAACAGGAAACCTAGGCATAGCTCGACTTTTGGCCTACAGTCCGACTATGAAGATTCCGACTCTGATGATCCATATGCCAACGCGGACTCCTCTGAAGCCGAGAGCGTTCTTTCATCTTCGTCGGACTCTTTTTGCTATGGGTCAGAGTCAGAAGTGCCTATAACTTTAACGTTGGTCTTCTTCTTCGCCGCCCGCAACTCCATCTTCCTCATTACCACTCGTTTTATACCAGAAATCCAGCATATGCCGGTCGATTTCTAAGAAACAATGGGAGAATTAATGACACGGTGGTTGCTATACGATTAAGAACCCAGCATCACGACCCTTACGAAGAATGGGAGCGTCAGACTCGCATTGATGCGTTTGTAAGTTTACGCCGTCAATACACCGAATATCTATGCTGAAACGTTTACTTGGCTACTAATAGCGCTCAGCACGCGAAGATCTTACCGCGATACAATCACAATTACTTGACAAGCAAGACAGTTCTCGAATACAAGAAAAGAATCGGCGTGCCGCACTACACACTCAACAGATGAAAGAGATTGAGGGCAGGCTTGAAAATCTGAGGATGAGGCAGAGAGCAGACGAGGATAGGATGAAAGCAGCCATGAAGGAGCGGCAACGGAGAATATGGGAAGGAATTGAAGGTGTGATCAAGATCGAAGAAGACAAGGTCAAAGCAAAGTTAGAGGAAGAGAGGAAGCGTCAGGAGGAGCAGGAACGGAAGCGTCAGGAGGAGGAGCTACGCAAGAAAGCATTAGCGGCAAAACAGCAAGAGGAACAGAGGAAAAAGGAAGAAGAGGCGAAAAGAGAAGCTGAGGAAAAGCAAAGGCGCGATAAAGAGGAGGAAGAGGCGAAACAGCTACGGGAGGCACAGGAGCTTAAGATCGCAGAACGTGAACAAAGTGAAAAAACAGCCCGTGGCGAACTTGGTATGACCAGACCTGAGCAAGACTGGAATACTGCGAGCCTCCATCTCCAAGTAAAGGCATCAGCGTTTGCAACTGTCCTCTCTTGACTTACCAAAGAATTCAACAGGATTTGAAAATACAAACCATGAGACCTGTCAAAGGTAATCCCCCAGCCAAGACTGAGTGGTCTAAATTGCGGAGACAAATGACCTCCAAGATCGGTCAGATAACAGATGACGCGCAGGAGATCAACCGACTAGTACGTTTGTAAAACGTAACATGCATAAGCTTTGCTAACATCACCCTTGGCAAGTCATTACAATTATACCAAATTTTGCACCCACCTCAGCAGCCTCCCCGCCAGCCCATTGTCTACAAAGCCCTTCTTTACTCCCTCTCCAAAGCTATACTGTTACAAGCAGAAACCGAAGTGACTGCCGAAAAGAAAAGTGCCAGGCCTCTTGCGAGGGTTGCCTTCAATCTCTTGGAGACCCTTGACGGATTCCCAGAAGTTTTCTTTGCCAAATTGTTACAACGAGCAGGCGGTTGGCCTGTGCCTTACTGGGTACCCAGTGAAGATTTCGGATCGGGGCCGTGGAAATCCGATGAAGAGCGTAATAGGGCGGCGGAGAGGGCTTGGAAGAAGGCTATGAAATACAGGAAATGTAATGACAACGATGACATGGAGTCACATTCGGAATATACGACGCGCGTCTCAGGACTGATGAGAGTTTATTTCCACATTTTACAATTTTCGCCCCAGAAGCCTATGCACCCCATGTTCCAACTTCCAAGATATTGGATATGGTTCACGAGATTCCTAATGAATAAGAGGCTTTTAGACCTCGCCATTGCGCCACAGCTAATTTATAGTGCGGATTCTATGAAACTTTCTACTTTTTCGAAAGCTAATTCGCATTTTTGTAGCGGCGTTGGACGTGATGGGATCGCACGCGCGGAAAATCTGGGGCCGTCAGTGGAATAAAATACTAGGGCTGATCTATGATGGGGTGACTACTGGCTACGACAAGGGTAGACTGATAGGTGGAAAGAGTGCCGAAGGAGCTGCAGCTCGTTCAAGGGTTCAGACGGAAATAGAGAGGATTCTATCAGAAGGATGAAACCAGAGTTACTTCCGCGAAGTATTATCTTGTAACATATATTGTAATCTCGCTATCTCTAGAAAATGCTCTAATTTAATACTTAGTGTTTGTGGATGTTGATTTCAGAAGGCGATTGTCGATTTATTGCTGTACCTCTCTATCTTTTACCAGATCACTCGTGTTCACCATGACTCGTCAATTCTTTGTCGGTGGAAACTTCAAAATGAACCCAAACACAAAAGAGCAAAGTCATGCTCTTGTGGATGGTTTAAACAATGCGCAGCTTGACTCAGCGACAGGTGATCGGGACGAACTGCTCTCTACGTGATCGCGATCTGACATCTTTTCCATTACAGAGATTGTCATCGCGCCGCCCTCGCTCTACCTTTTGCCTCTACAAGCGGCACTAAGAAAGGATATTCTTCTTTCCGCACAAAATGCATACTGCAAAGCATCTGGCGCTTTTACAGGGGAGATCAGGTGAATGTCTGTAGTCAAACGCTTCCATGTTACATGAAACCAACCCCGCGTCTTAACCAAATTTTAGTCCCGCACAACTCGTTGATGCGGGCATCCCTTATGTGATCCTGGGTATGTTTTCTACGATGATTCCTCGAAAGTTTTAGATCACGCTGTGACTGCCTGTTTGTAGGTCACTCGGAACGCCGAACGATCTTCCATGAGACTTCGGCTCTTGTTGCAGACAAGACCCGTGCTGCACTTGACGCATCACTCAAAGTCATTCTTTGTATTGGTGAGACCCTTGAGCAACGTGAGAGCGGTAAGACAGCCCAAGTTTGTGAGGAACAGCTTAGTCCCGTTGTTACCGCGCTTAAGGAGGCCGATTGGAGGTCGGTTGATTTCCTGCATTTATTTGTCCCTGCTAAATGTGACACCTTGGTTATGTTTTTGTTTTAGCAAAATTGTGATTGCTTATGAACCTGTCTGGGCCATTGGTACTGGAAAGGTTGCAACATCAGCCCAGGCACAAGAAACGCACGCGGATATTCGGTCATATCTTGGGAAAGCTGTGTCCTTGACTGTCGCTAATTCTACTAGGATTATCTACGGAGGTAGCGTCACTGCTGCTAACTGTAAGGAGTTATGTGAGCCCTTCATTATTTCGCTCACTGTGGAGGTTGTCTAAAAAAGTCTCATTTAGCTAAGCAACCTGATGTTGATGGATTTCTTGTGGGAGGCGCATCGCTTAAACCAGAGTTTGTACAAATTGTAAATGCTAGACAGGAGTAATTGTGTGCGAGCACCAGCGAGAAGGAAACAATGATTAAAGTGACATCGTGTATGTTTCGACGCCAGTCCCTAAGCGTGTTCCGGTTATCGGGTTGTTTGTGATCGCGATCGCCGATCGTATTAGTAATCTACCGGGTCCTGAGAAAAAAACAGTTCTTGTGTGGTTTCAACCGCTGTCGACCCCAAGTGAATTCCGGGAATTCACATACGTTCCTTTGCGTAACTGACAAGTCGCTGTTTGCGGCATATTCTGTCCGAAGGACTCGTGGATGGACCCGTTGAACTTGGAAAACGACACAGCAAGGCACTAAAATTACTCGCTCATAGGACAGAAGCCATCTTATGGTTAATTTGCAGTCCGGAGTTAATTTTGAGCCGTCATTTGGTCTGTCAATGCAAGGTTAGTTACACCCGCTATTTTGATATTGTATTTTGGGGCCTTGTCTGATAAAGAATGGCGAAAGACTCATAACACTTGAGATCCTTAGATGCTGTACTGACATTGACTGTATATGCTCCGCCTTGGATTGACGCCTGGAATCATAGCCATAGATTTCCTTCATCTTCCATACACCTGTTCATCGGTATCTGTCAACATATGTCATCTGCACCCATGCAGAACCAACTCAAGACCGCTCCATCACCGCTTTCATGCAGTTCCGGAGTTAGCGCCACGTATCAGCCAGAGGCCCCTAGTTCGAAAGAAGGCTTGTTGGTGTTAGGTTCCTATGCTACGGCTGATCCGGTTAATCTTACGGCCGTCCTTTGGCTTCGGCGTTTGTTCTGTCTAACTTGACATTTCCAAGCAGAGATGAGTATAAAACAATGAACTCATAGAGTAACTATGGTCATCATCCCATAATTCCACATATCTCAAACCCTTAGCACGGATGGCACCCCAAATATACAACACTACCCACCTCCCTATCTTCAATGAAAGGCGTCCAGCAATCAACTCGTCTCGTAAGAATTATGTTGGCACATATGCTTATTATTACTAACATACCACCACAGCTAATGTATCAACTATCGTCATGGATTTCCTTAGCCTCTACTCGCCAACGGACTACAGTCACATAAATTCAACAAATCACCGTCTTGAATCTGCGATGCGTGCCGTGATCAAATCTCGCAATATACGCTCGCCACTCCTCGATAAGACCTTGCATGTGGCTGCTAGCCTTATAGAGGTCAGTGTTGATCATGCAAAACCACATCTTGATCCCACTGAACTCCTCCTTTCTTAGCTTGCCTTCAATGGTTGCACCTTCGAAGAGAAGAAGAATATCGCCTTGTTCAATTGGTTCATCATCTACATAGACGATGCTGTCTCATCCGATTCCCTCCCCTTTGTCTCCTTTCAGTATCGTTTCATGAAGGGATTGCCTCAGCTTGATCCCGTTCTTGATGTATTCTCTGATGTTCTTCATGCGCTGTGCGCTTCATACCCCCCGCTTCAAGGCAACCTCATCCTCAGTGCCACCTTCGAGTTTGTATCTGCTACTTGCGTCGAACCTCAGCTGCCTACCACAACAAGCAGCCTAGGTACTTCTGGAAAGTCTACATCGCATGTCAAGGCCGCGACACGCTTTCCTCTTTTTTTGAGGGAGCGTACCGGCTTGGGTCTTCCGGGAGCGCTCATGCTATTTTCTCCTTCTCAGCCAGTGGTGTTTGTCGACTGTTTCCGGGCACTTGGAGATATGACATTCTGGACGGCAGCCGTCAATGATCTCCTGTCGTGAGTTTTCCGTTTTTCTGGCCTTCTCTCGGCATCTCCCAACTCATATCTATTTATAAGATTCTACAAAGAACAACTCGCTGGTGAAACAGCAACATATATACATACACGTGCAACGGCGGAGGGGTGTACACCTCTGGAAGTACTCTCCATGCTCAAGGGAGAATTGTGTGCTGCGAGTAGGAATATCACACAAGCACTATCTGCAGACCCAGCCGCAGTTGAGACATGGAGAAAGTTTGAATATGGTGTCGTGTACGTTTTTTTCCTTCCAATATTTCCTTTTGTTATGAGGAAGCTTATTATATTGGGCTTTGCAGAGCATGGCATATAGAAAATGAACGATATAAACTGCACGAACTTGACGAACGGCTCGTGCGACAAGCCTAGACGCCCCAGTTTTAATGGACTAGAAATAATATCCTAACATAACGGACTTGAATAGCCGAATAAAGATAGCTATAATTAACATAGCTCTTTTAATGTTTAAAAATGTATATACGTAGTATTGTTTGAATAGTTTATCAAGGTATGGCATTTATTGTGCCAGATCTTAAAATTTACATATGAACAGTCTTTGGCTCTCTTATTTCTACTAAGACGAAACAGATGTTTGGTCCATGCTCTGTTGCAATATATGGGTATGGGTAATCGGGTCGCTAGTTTGAGGCAATTCTATTAGCTGAGGCTTTGCATAGATCTAGTACTCGACATGAAAGCACAAGAGAATCGAAGATAAGATTGCAAGGGACAGGGGGATCGGGTCAAATACACATATACATGCGGCTACCTAAGTATATCAAAGATGGGACATCAAACTTGTTTCCAAAACCTGTGGTGTTGCATTCCCAACGTAAACAGGCAGTGCCGCCAGGTAATCCTTCCACGCCGCATCCGTCACGATGGGGGCCGTAACATATTTCTCAATATTTAATTGCTCGAGGTATAACCCAAGGTCAGGCAACACTGCTTCTACCGCCCTATGCTCACGAGCTCGTTGGGCCATCCTCGACAGCCCAGCATGTTCAGAGTACCAAGCGGGATCCTGGCGTATCACTGCGCACTCATATACGTCGAGGATGGGTCTGGGGAGGTTGGGTGAATGGAGAGCTGCCGAGTAGATCAGAGCATGACCCATGGCTTCCACTACCGCCTGAGACTGGGGGAGAATTAGGCCATTGAAGGAGTTGCTGCGGTGTCCACCTTTTATGGTTTTGAGGAGTGTTGTGTTTTCATCGAGAAGTGAGGAGGCGTGTCGAGCGAGCAATGACTCTTCGGGCTTAGGTATGGGGACTGTGTATTGGTTTTGTACAAGCTCCGAGAATAGCTTGATGCACAAGGTGAGGACATCACCTTCCGCAATGACCGCACCTTTGCAATCGTTCTAAAAAAGGTCTTAATTTACTTCCAAGTAAACCAATATTGACTGACCTCCATTCGTGCCATGTAGCTATGTTCGAATGTTCCCTGAGCCCCGCAACGCTCCGCGACCTCAGTTACGTTCCTCTGGAAGTGGCGGAGTATAGTCGTCTTGACAATGACAAATAAAGCGTGTTTAACGCGGTAATCAGAAGTTCTCCCAATGGCTTGCCGAATGACGAGAGGATACCAATTCGCTATGAGCATGCCCACTGCCATTGCGTGCACAATGGGCCACTGCTGTGACCTGAAGGTAATTATTGGGATAGATTGATCTCCTTTTCCCTGCAAGCGCCTATGCATAGAATACATTCCCCCGATGTACGCCACAGATTTGATCGCCGATATCCAAGGTGCAGGGATGATCAAGGTTCCCAAATGGACGCGCCACAATTCATCCCACCATGCTTCATGTGGTTTTTGGGGTGCCGAGTAGTCATCGGACAATTCGGACGCTACAATTGCTGTTGGGGGGAGGTGTACATTGTCGAAGCTGGTGAGTGCAAAGTCGAAGGGGGAGGCTCCGCTTTGAGGGGGTAAACGAACAGAGCGGACGCCGTGGTACATTGTGTGTTCGTTGCAGATGGGCGTCACAAAGAAACGAGAGCCACGATCCTCTCCGTTTATCATGAGGCGCGCCATTACTAGGGCTACCTTGGGGACGCCAAAAGAAGGCGTCGAGGCAGGCATGAATCTAAATTTAGTATACTGAACGAGTAGAAAATTTCTTCTAGACACATTTGCTTACTTGGCTGCTTCCTCGCGAGGTGTGTTAAGGATAAAGCCGTCAGCTGTCTTTGTCGCGGTAGTCTCGATATTAAAGGCATCGATCCCGTGGCCCCGTTCAGTTAAGAGATATAGCCCAACCGTTTCGTACCGTAAAAGCTTTTCTACTAATAGTTTCAAATCCGGCCTTTTACGCAAGTGTCGAGAGAGCGTTCCAATAGTGAGATTGACGTGGATTGCGACGATGGTTGACGTTGCAATGTCCAACGACATGATGGGGTCCATCATCAGTTTCCAGAATTCTTGTGAACAGAGTTTAATATCAGAGGACGTCAACTCTGTAATGTCAGGAATGAGTATCGAGTGGTAAAAAATTGGGCATTACAAACGATGTGTTTGCATAAGAAGCCTCGCTCTTTTATAAGAAAGAGCGATTCGCTCATCCTGTGACAGTAGTTCTGCTCGCGCTTGGAAGAGAGGGTGAAGATAGAGTTGATTAGACATGGGGGGTCCAAGTCTGGTAGAAGGTAAGGCTATTTAAGTATACGTCCCAGTTCCGGTGACTTGTGACGTGCTAAACGTATTGATGGATCCGTACACGTATTGTGCGTTCCCTCCTGAGGGCCATCAGAATCCAGTAATTGATTGCTCGCTTTGTGAATCACCTCTCCCTGATCCGGATAGACGTTACCTACATAGGTATATTGTCAAGATTGCACAAGCTGTCGGTGAGACGGGTATGTAAGTATGAGAGAGTGTTTTAAGCATGTACCATGCGCGGGTGATATTGACTTTCTGAGCTTGGCCAAATGTTATATATCACCGTCGAGTAAAAAGTTTTCAATTAACCAAATGCTTGGTAGCCTTTCGCTTTAGCATTGTCGCTATAGTACTTAGTACTTATTTGTGCCAGTCATGGGAATGATTCGCGTCGTGATTTTGATGGTAGGGCAGTCATGGGGGTTGTATGGAAGCAAAGTGGCTTGATCCAGGAGAACAGCTAAGTTTATATTCGGCTGAGATGGACAAAAAAGCACCCCAGGATCAAATCCAAATCGTAGTTTGTACGGGCATCACCAGCGCCACCATCATTGATACTAGCAGTTTATACGGGTGTCAACTTCATGTTACAGAGAGAAGCTGCACAAATAGAGGATGCCGTTGATGAGAGACACGAAGACCGCAAAGGGAGCAGGGATGAAGAGAAAAAGACCACACTGACATGATATGTAAAAGAGAGAAGATCCGATAGTTTGCTCAGCTTGGAATGAAGAAAGAGGGTATAGAGACGATCTGAGGAGGCAAGGGCGTGGGTTACATGGCTATGGCTAAGCATATAACGACAAACAATGTCACGTTTTTTCAGTCATCGGTGGCAGTTGTTGGGGTACTTGATACATTGTAACATGATACATAGTGTCTGCATTACTAGTTTGAATGGTAATACCCTCCTCATCAAGTCCGGGAAGTTTTGATCCTCTCGTTCACGTCAGCTTTTATATTGGTAGATGTACCGGCTGCACGATACTCTTGCCCTCTGATGCCAGAAATATGCCTCTCCGCGAAAGCTGACTAGCCATATACAGCGTGCCCTTGATAATGTAAATGGGATGTTTCCAACACGTGGATTGCATGATATTTGCAAGATTACATGGTGGTAAGTCTATCACGGCTTGTACGCCTTCTCAGAGAACAGGTGATAGCGCCGTAGGATGAGAATGGAAATGAGAAGAGCACACAACGTCCCTCGGCTTAACGGCCAAACAGCTGAATTCTTGGGGGAGAGTGAGGCCTTGGTCGTTCGTACTCCTAAGGCGCTTGGTAGTCCCAAGTAAACGTGCTTATCTTTGTTCGTTGGTAGTTTCGATGCCATGTTTATTTTGTTCATTGATCTTGATCGGGGGCAACTCGCAAGTCTTTTCTTTCATTTGATCATAGTGCACTCGAAGCGTTGTGAAGCGCTGTTCAAAAGGAGTACTTGACAGCATTGGATTCAATGTTACTTCAACATTTGTGGAGACAAGGTTGTTGTGTTGCAAAGTGTCAGGGGTTATTCATGATTAGATGATGGACTCTATGGTAAATTGTAACAAGATATAGAGTGAGGGTGGGGTAGAAAGGGGGACAAGTTTTAAGAAAATGCCTAAGATATTGGCGAGTAGGGAGTGTAGATAGTGGGGTATCCGGCAGATGTTTCCTTACTGTTCGTCATGTTCTCTGCGAATACGTTCAATATCTGGGCGTTGTAAATTTGCTTCGTGGCATAATGACCGGAAAATCGAGGATTCATTGTCGTAAAGGTTGAGGACCGTGTCGAACTCGGCGATCTTACCACCGTCCATGACAAGTACACGGTCGTAGTAGGCTGAAACAAGATGTCGTTGAGAAAATGATGAGTTAGCATCGTTGGAGTGGTTTGAAATTTACCAATCGTATTCAAGCGATGTGCGATGCACAAAAGAGTCGATGTCGCAAACTCTGTCTTTATTGTCCGCTGCAGCTTGGCATCTGTTTCGACGTCGACGCTGCTGGTTGCTTCGTCCTAGGTTGAGGGTCGTGTTGTGTTGGGTTTTTATAATTTAGTAAACGTTGAGGGGCTTACGAGAATGATGATACGGCTGTTTTTGACTAGTGCTCGGCAGAGTGCGAGCAATTGTTTCTCACCAGCGCTAAAGTTGGATCCTGTTCGGGGTCGGGGGTTAAATATGAGGGGCAACCTCATTGTATTCTAACAAACCTTCATCGCCCACTTTCGAATCCAGGCTAAACTTGGCTTCGGCTGCCGAATCAACAACTCCATTGGATGGTAACAACCATGCTCGTTGCAAGACCGATATCATTTCCGCGTCGGTGCGGAGGCCTTTGGGATCACTTGGAAGAAGGGAACGTAAGGGTGTAACAATAGAGGTATAGAAGGTAGTAGTCATACAGATTGTCACGTAAAGTACCCAGAAATAGGATGGTGTCCTGGGGTACCAACGCTAAGGAGTCACGGAGAGTGGTAAGGCCTATGGTACTGATGTCCTGGCCGTCGACCTCAACCTTGCCGCCCTGAAGTTCGACAGTCCTGAGAATTATTGTCGGCTAAGTTTGAAAGACATAAGATACTCAAGTCTCACCGGAGGAGGGCTTGCAGTAGTGACGACTTTCCTTCATGAGTGAGAATTTTAGCAAGCTAGTTAGCCTAAGCATCATATTCTTTACCTGCTCCTGTGCGACCTACAATGCCGACCTATCAATTATAAATATCAATAGATAAGCTACCCAGATAAGGATATGGCAACACCTTCTCCCCAGGCCGGATGTTAAAACTGACACCCTTCAGAACAAGTGGGAGACCCTCCCGATAGGCTAGTCTAACGTCAGTGAAAGAAATTTCACCCTTGGCAGGCCAAGAGGCAGGCGGATCGGATGAGGTCGTTGAAGGAGGTTCGGAAGGAAGCTCGGCATAATGGAGAACTCGTTCAACCGCGTTCATGTTCTGTTCGTTTTTGGCGAACATGTTAATTATCTCAGCTATCGTAAATCTGTTATTGATGTCATCCTAGGCAAAGAATCATACGTACAAAATAGTTGAACAACTGGCGTGCCGTCAGATTGAGCCGATTTATGATTTGATAAGACGCTTACTGCTAAGTGTATAGGATAGGACTACACCGACTTTGGCGGGGTTCACTGAATGGCGGAACCCGGCGGCAAAGAGTCCGATTCCCAAAACTAAGATGTTACCAAAGAAATCGAGTCGAACGGCCAGCCAGCGTTGGATGGAAATTGTCATATAATACGCTCTGTTCTCCTTGTCCAGACCATTTTCTGCGTCGGTAATGGCAGTAGTCTATTTACCAGCTTCAGACATGTAGGTGTTGATTGGAATGTATTTACCTGTCCTCGATAGGCCCTGATGGTTGGGAGGCCAGTCAAAGTTTCTATCATCACGGTATTGGTGACTGTGCAGCCAACAAGACATTCATCTTACCCGAGTATGTGCCATACATGATGGATCGTAGCAGAGAGTCTAAGCGTTTTGTTTCGACTGAGGTGCGCCGATAGTAAACCGATGAGATGTAGTAAAGGACGATCAGGGGAGCAAAAATTATTCCTAGAAGTGGAAAGGTGTAAAAGACGAGCCCCATAGTGCCCAAGACGGAAGCAAATGTTGACAAGAACTATGAGCGTGACGTGTGAGTGAATGGGAATACTTTGGATCGTTGTCCGCACCTGCCATAAAGTCAGAGATAATTCTTGATCGAGGGTATCTTGGTCCTTGGAAAGCCTTGATTGTATTCTGCCTGTATGAAATATAAGAATGTGTGGCAAACAACAGTGGCTAAATTTACCCATGGGGGTCGTATCAAAAAACGAGACTGGAGAACGGAGGACACCCCCTAGGGCAGCTCTAAAGAGGCGCAAGCTTCCCATGAGGCTCATCAAACTAAGAAGAATAGATTTATAGACAGCTGTTCCATCAAAGTTGTGGTTGTGCTCACGAAAAAGCCAAGCTGACGAGGAACGAAAACAACGCTTGCCCCGCACCTGAACACCCCCGTCAATTACAAATTGGCTAATATGGGGATATATATCATACCAAATCCAGCGTAAACCGCCATGTATTGTCCCTGAGTGAAACCCTTGATAGTATTCCCCGTCCAGAAACCAAGAAATAAGTTGTTTCCCACTAAAAGCGAGTCATCAATCGTTCACATATATGATTTGGGCCTCACATACCTTGTGAAGCCTCATTCAAGATCAATAGAACAAGGATAATTGGGGCCCAAAATACGCCGCCAGCAAATCGCATGTACTTCTTGTAAACATCCCAAGAGACAGCGCCAGTAATACGCTCTTCTGCTTGCATAAGGGCGGCCTCGGCCTCCTTTTTAGCTTTCTGGTCTATGTCAACGATTTTGGCTGGTGTCTTCCCTTGGCCACCGAGTTTACCACCCTTTTGGGCTTCAAGGCTGCCGTACTCTTCCATTAGAGTCGAAAATACTTTGCTATTTTTCATTAGCTCCTAAGAAGGAAAGTTAGGCGAGTGGAACTGAAAAATGTTATCCGGGCGTACTTGATAGGTTCCATGCGCCGTGATCATCCCGTGCTCCATAACATAGATATAATCTACTTTATCGACGACATGTAGTGCATGTGTGACGAGAATCCGGGTGCGTTTAGAGAGAGGACCGGACAATAGACACTCATCTAAAATCCCTTTACCAACATATGCATCAACCGCGGAAATGGGGTCATCCAGAAGCACGATTTCAGATTGTGAATATGCTGCACGTGCTAAGGAAACGCGAGCCTTGAAATATCAGGGTAAGTTTCGTTGCGGAAATAACTCCGCTGATAATACCTTCTGTCCACCTGCACCATGACGTAGTAAATAGGTGACGCAAGTTGACACGATGATCCTATACTCACCGCTGAGATTGATACCTTTCTCTCCAATTTCTGTTCGTTCACCGTGTGGAAGCATGTCAAGATCATGCTCTAAGTGACATGCCCGGATGACGTTGTGGAATCTGTGGACTTGTTTCACCATAGCCTACAGGGCAGTTGGGCAATTTCAATCTCACCTCTCATCGTCGTCCTCACTTCCAAATAAGACATTTTCACGAAGTGTGGCATTGCGAATCCAAGGCGTTTGGGGAACATACGCAACACTTCCACCAAAAACCACCTGGATTTTTTTCAAAATTTGGCCCAAAAGACCGGTCCTATAAAACTCACCTCGCCTCTCGTCTTGCGCATCTCACCGATCAGAGATTGCAAAACAGAACTCTGGAAAGTTCAATCCAAGTAAAACTTTGAAGCGAACTGACGAATCATATATTGCCATACCTTGCCTGAACCGATACTCCCAATAATTGCAACAAACGACCCCTTGGGAATGGTGAATTTAAGATCTTTTAGCTCGAAAGGAATTTCATCTTCCTTGGCGGATGCTTTGTCCTGATCGCCCGTTGGTGAAGTCTTCTCCACAGTTGACGGGAGCACCTCCTTGTTGGCCTTTCCTCCCTTCTTCGACTTCTTCTTGCTCTTCTTTTCCTTCTGATCATCAGGCTTAGCGTCATCGAGCTTAACATCTCCGGAGGGCTTTCCTGCGGTTTCCCACATGAAATCGCCGTCAACGACAACTGCGTTGGGAAGTGATTCATCAATTATATAGTAATCGCTTAGCTCTTCTGCAGTCAAAAATTTAGAAATACGTCCCAACGCCACCAAAAGGTCAGTCAAACTTGACAGGACGATCGGGAAGATGAGAAGAGGGATACGTATGATCTAAAGCCAAGTTGCGGGTCATTCTGCCAAACGGTTCATACAAATTATGAGGCGCACGTTAAAGAGCTGTAGGGAGGTAAAAATGGTTGCGATATTCAAATTATGCCCAGTCAAAGAGTAGGTGATCTGAGACACGTATTGTTAGCCCTGTACACTCAAGCTCGAAGGAAACCGACGCACAAATGACATGATGGTGGCAATGATAGGAATGAACGTGATGGAGGCAATCAAAATGGAAGAGGCAATGCTAACAAAGTTAATCCATACGGTGAGTACTCCCCATACGCGATGAACACGTACGAAGATTTTCTTATGGTAGCGATCTCTCCAGCACGATACTTCCCTATCTGATTCAAGTAGAACTCCTCCCAGGCATACATCTTGATAAGCCGAATGCCTTGAAGGACCTTAAGGTATCTATTAGATGGCTGAGTCTTACTCGAAGCGAATGTAGACACACCTCAGTCGTAAGTCGGACCCGGGCATCAGTAATCTTGACACCTTTCTCGCGTTGCTTAAATAAAATAAGCACGAGAATGCCTTGGAAAGGCATGCCGATAATCAGAACCTACATGGATTGAGTAACCATCTGTTGCGCGCCTCAATGGTAAAAGATACTCACCCCAAGCCCAACCAGAGCCGAATATCCGAGCTAAGTGAGATGAGTATTGAGGAGAATTCAGCTAGAAACAACAAGAATTTTACGTTTCCAATCAAGAGACCGAAACCGAGAACGATCTTTTCATATTTCAAGTCAGTTATATCATGGGAGATAATTGGGAATATAAAAGTATAACCAACCTGTATTGGAGCGACCCACAGGCTGATTTGGGCGTGACGTCAATAGGTAGAAATTCACATATATACTGGAAGGACTGACTAATGCCCGAACGGGGCAAATTGATCTATTCTGGTGGCGTCAGTAGATATCATCGTAGTGATCTGTCCAACAGTGTGTTCTAATCGTGCCCTTCCGGAGAGTCTCATGGATTTACGGAATACGGCGCCAATAGCCTGTCGACATCATCATAAGTTACGGGCTCAGTGGTCTTAGGAGGTAGATACGGACGGCACTCCGCATGTAAAGGCCTGTGGTCATCCCGACTAACAGAAGGAGAAAGTTGTTGGTGAGAAAGGCCTAAAGTCATGTGGTACCTACGTTGCAAGAAGTGATTCCCCATCTAAGGGAGTCAAGTCAGTTACTTTCTGGATCATCCTTGAGATAAGTAGATACGAACCAAACTTGCAACCTCTTAGGAAATGATCAGTATATGATAAATGAGGTCTTCTTGTGGCGGTACGTACGTTGCATGGCAAACAGAGCGAAAGCCAATCCGATTCCGTAACCAATACCTTGAGGTTCCTTGAATATCCCAGACGCCTTTTCGTCGTCTGACAGACGATGGTAGACGTAGGAACTTGTGAGCCAAGTCAAGAGAACTTTGGTAACTAATGGTGTAGTCGTTCGGAGAGTATCTGCGAATCAAGTCAGCGAAAAAGGTCCAAGCTCGTTACCTGCATACATACCAGAAAATAAATGAAGAAAACCAGCGACCCATATTCTTTTCGAGAAAGCAGCACATAAAGCCTTGAACAAGGATGAATCATACTTCAAGTGATCGCCATTCTGGGATTGTGAACCTGGGGGAGTGGAAGAGACCTTCTCAACGTCGGCATCGACCTCATCAGAGGCAAATGACTTCTTGGGTTCTGGAGTCTTGTCACGGAGAGACCGAGGTCGTTGTTCTGGAGGGCACCGTGAATAGAACTTGAGCTCCAAGTTATCCGCGGTATTGGTCGTAAGCCCTCGCTTGGGAAGTTCCCACAGGTCTGTTTTCGATAGTTACAGCGTTGTATTGTAAAGTTTTGAATGTGAATGAATGACACACCATCTGCTTCTAAGGGCCTGGAGAATCCTACATCCAGGAACGGGTCAAGCCATTGAAAAAACAGCTGGGACAGGTATCTATGATATAGTCTTTAGCTCGGCGCTTGCGCATCTAATCGCATAAAAAAACGTACGAGGCTGTTCTTTCTGGAAGAATCTTGCCAGCACCGAACCCAGGAGGTGCAGGCGGAGGATTGAGAGGGTTCCACATATTATCGCGCCAGTTTGCTATTGTTGTTGAATAAGTAAAAACGCTCACCAGAGAATTAGAAGAATCGAACCTTATAAGTTATGATACGTCGAAAAGTAGGGAAAGTGGTATAAACAAGTGACTGGTAGTAGATGATATATTGCAACGCCAAGATATTAGATACAATGGACTGAAACTTAAAAGGCTCCTTGAGCCCTGAGTACTGAGTACTGATGAAATTGACGCAGTATGACTCAGTCGCTGCCGCTGCCGGCCCTCCCACTAAACTGATATGGATGACACGCAGCACATACGTGTACTTGTGATTCTGTGGTAGCTACGCAGCGCTAATTGTCAGAGAAAGTCAATAGGAAGAAGCAGGTTCTCCGGCAACTGGCGAGATCACGTCAGAGAGTCAGGATGGGACTTGTGCCAAACAAGCGCTCAAATTCTGTTGGGTCGGTGCAGGTGGACAGTTCGTCTATCGATAGATCGATAACTATCTACTCACCACTGAAACACCGGCCCTATCTCATCACAAGAATTGACGGAATCCTCTTTTTACTCCATGTTGAAAACTACATCAGTAGCCGTACACGCACCTTGAGTCACATAAAAAGATTACTAGCGCCAATCCCCTTGCTGACTCGAACGAGAGAAGAAGACTACTGCCGATACATACACGTGGCGGAACTCACAGATAGTCTACTTAAAATGAGCGAGAGACGCGTGTATATTTATACCACATTACATATAACACATAAATGGTTTCCAACTAGTCACATAAGATTTGAAGGTTTCGCTCTTGCGAGAAAAGTGGAGAGCCAAGCCAGGGTGTCAGGGTCAAAATCGTGCGGATCAGGCCAAGGCCATTTTCCTGCGACGAAAAAGGACTTTCGCATGCCGACAAGGGAAACTAGTAGGGCCCATCCAATCGTCTGGTGGCCGCACTCCTTCGTTCTCCATCTTCACATCATAATTTAGTACCAAGTGAATGAGCAGACACTTGATCTCCAGCGATCCAAAGAATCGTCCTGGGCTAGATGAACACATGAGTTTACAGGACGCCTTGAAGGCTGGTTTGACAAAAAATATCTTACCAAATATGCTTTCCACTCCCGAATGTGAGAAATCCGGGCCCAGCACTTGTCAAACGATATTTCGCTTCACGCTCTAGTATGGGCCCTGATTCGGTTGATGATGCCACTTTTTCACGTAATTTTGAGAATCGCAAGCCATCGAATTCTTCAGGGCGTTCATAATGTGCACTATCCAGATGGGCTGCGGTGGAAGCAGCGGTGATAATGGTGCCTTTGGGCACAATCGCCCCATCAGGAAGTGTATAGGGTACCATTGCTTTTCGGGGTAAGGAAACTTGTAAAGAAAATATCAGAATTGTAGGCTAAACCTCTGAAGATGCAGACACACTTGCGCCGAGACCATTTAGCCGAAGAGTTTCCTTGAGGAAACTGTCCAACTTGATACAGCGATCAATGTCTTCGGTTGTCCACTCTCCAGATGGATCTAAATACATTCCAAGCTCTTCCCTAAGGATATCCAGATAATGAGGTTGAGTTGCAAGATTGTACACCGCATGGGTAAATGACTGTTGAATTATAATTCGCCTCTAGTCACGCAGTCGAAAACTGTCCGCATACCACATATGTAGAGTGATTTGCCATGAAGTTGACGTTTAGCATACGAAGTGCAAGAGAATCGACCCTTTGCTCTATCCCTGAAGTTGCAGATTCCATAACCCAAGTTAACATGTCATTCTAAGTAAGGATGAAGACTCCAACTAGAAAAATCAATGGCCAACACACTCACGGGCTTCTCGGGGTAGTCTAGGCCAAACTCATTATATTTGCTTCGACGCGATATTATCTCCGGACCAAGGCATTTAAGCATTCTTGCTTGGTGACCGGCTAACTTGGTGAACGCTGCGCCAGCAAGGCTGGTTAAACTATCAGCACTGGCGTGGATGTGCAAGAGCAACCTTACATACGGTTGCAGCACCCGGGGGAAGAGATTGATCATAGCAGCTCCCAGCATTACATTTCTTGTAAATTGAATGGTCAGCTTACAATATTCGCTGCTTCTGCCTAAACATTATGTGAGAGGTGTGATTGAAAGATAACATCCGTACACCCACAAAGAGGTAAACCAACAAATGCACGACTGCTAACTTGGCACAGTATTTGTGTGAAGGTTTCTTCGGCAGGAATTGGAGTCCAGTCTGTTTGTTTAAAGTAAGGGGCAGAATGAAGCTCTTGGAAGAGATGTTTGCTTACCAGAATGTTGAAGTTGATCACCGATTTTTGTGTCAAAGGCGTGCCCAATCTCATCGATTATAGATGGGAGGAGACTTTTGAGATTTTTAGTGAGTGTTGTTCGTATGATGTCGATGTGGTAAGGGTCATCGAGGCCTTCTCGGCCAAGGGTATAATTGATTTGGAGAATCTGTGAACTTGTCAGGGGGTCAGCGAACAGGTCATTTTGACTATAGACACACGTCTCTCATTGCTTCCCACGCAGAAAGAGCATTTTCAGGTGCACTACGTAGTTTTTCAAAAAGCTGATCTCCTGTTACGACTACGAGCCAGCGATCCATCAATGGTACTCGGAAGGCTTTGTTTTTGTACTGTAAAGAGCTCATGTGAAGGTCGTAGGTCACAGATTGGGATGCCTGCAGTGCATACCTTGCTACAGCCCTCCCGCAAGATGAGCTCCCCCTGCCTAGCAAACCGAAACGCGCTTAGATACGACGTCAACATCCCTTCATATCCAATTGTGGGTATCTTGGGAGAATTGGACGTTGATGAGAAGTTGATGTCACGTTGAGACTGTCGTCTTTTCGTGTTATCTCTCAGCATCGATAGCCATGATAGTAGACCAAGACAGCCGACAGAGGTAATCAGGACAAGAGCAAGAAAATCCATTCTGCAAAAGTCAGATATGGACTGGAAGGGATGATGGAAGCTGAATTCATGAATCTAGCCGTTCTTAAAGACGTGGCGTTTGATAATTCCCATTAGCGGAAGCCTTCTATAAAGCGGCAAACGCCCGACAACCCAGGGGAAGTACATTTGTACATTGTACATAGGTCACTCCATGTGTGACATGCTTCCTTCTTCCTGTCACAATCCTCCTCGCTCTATACAACCAACAATCCATAGATCAGTCAAGCAAACAGTGGTGTTACTGACAAATTTGGGAGGCAAACTTTACAACAACTGACATTCCTTAATGGAGTTGGATTTAATGTACGTGGTATTGATGTGAAAAGCTGAAAGGTTAGCCAAAAACAGTCTTGCTCCCTTGGCGTTGTAGAAAACAAACAAGGTCTAATCCGAACTTCATTAAAAAAAAGACGTTTATAAACAGCCCACTGTCGTGATGTCCGCGGATTGGGGGTCAGATGATGACACCTGCTCCCAGAACTATTCGCTAGTATGCAACCAATAAACAATATTGTTCAGCATCGTGAACAGCTCCGTAGTAATTACGAACGTCGTACCATTCAATCAAAGTTGACACTACAAGCAACGTCCTTCCACTCATCGAGCACCCTCAAAACTTTGTTGCATTTCTCTCTAACGTCTCGTTCTGCATCTTCGCCTAGGACCAGGTACCCTGGCCATGAACGGCCTTTGGCAATCCCTTCCCCTCTAACCACGTCTATCAAAGCCTCCATTGCCTTCTCTGGGTCTCCTTTCTCAGTACCTGGAATAGACTTGAAGCGCGTTTGGCTCATGGCACGCATAGGCTTGTACGCTGGAATAGGGTTCCTAGTATTATATTCTTGGCCATAAATGCCTTCGGTACGGAAGGAGCCAGGAGCAACAAGCAAAGTACGGATGCTGAACTGCGCCAACTCAGCCGAAAAGGTTTCCGTCAACGCTGAAAACAATCGCATGGGGAATCTGTTACATTTGGACGATGCTTCTCGGAATGGAACGATTACTCACAATGTACGGCCGCCTTTGAAGATGCATATGGGCCTACAAGATTTTTTTGGTTTCCTTATCAGTAGAAGCTTTCCCTAAATTAGCTGCTGGGTCTTACCGAGTCCCTATACAAAAGAACATGAAGCTTAGTATCGGGTGAACGATCAAAGTAAGCGAACGAACGAACGGGAATCTCGGGCTTCCATGCAGATCGACTTCCTACTATCACTAGTACAGCATCCTTACTAGCGCGAAGATAAGGTAGTACTGCCACAGTCATATCTAACATGCCAAACACATTGGTTTCAAATTGCTTTCGAAGGAGTGCTGTGCTGGAAAACAAAAATTGATTGATTGTGAAAAGAAACCACATTCAGAACCCAGAACCAACATACCCTCCTTCCTCTACTAGGCTTGGAATGCCGAACCCTACCGGTGGGTCGATGGGAACGTAGGTTGCTTCAGAACACGAACACGTTTCACTATATCAAAAGACCGACCTGCGTTATTCACTAGGACGTCAATTTGACCCCATATTTCAGCAGCCTTATCTGCTTTAGCTTTAAGAGCAGCCTCGCCCTCTGTAACGTCTAGTTGAAGAATGCGAAGGTTATCGCGATATTTGGGATCGCAGGTGGCAAGGAGATCTTGTAGCTTCTCAAGCGACCTCGCGGTCGCAATCACACGGTCGCCTCGTTCCAATGCTAATGTGACGAGACGGAGGCCAAACCCCGACGAAGTCCCTTTCGATGAATGAAATGAAATGACAGTCATCACTAGCAACTATTAACAAGATAAAAGCCCTGGCCCACCTGTGATTAGCCAGACCCTGGATGCCATGTGTTACTAGAAGGGTGTATGTAGATTCTAAGTCGGAAGTTGAACGTGGTTATTCGCCAGTTTGTAAATCATGTCTAAACGCTTTATATCATCTCCAGGAAGCTAAAGTGGATGCAGAGATCATCTAAGATAAATCCGAAAGGTCTATTGAGCGGCGAATCTTTTTCTCAGGGGTTATGATGAACCGGCATCGATCACTGATTATGATTATGAAAGACATTTGGTGGGAGAGACAAGTGGTGTGAGCATGAGTTTTGGATTTTAGAATTGTAACGCCGAACAGTTAGCAGATTGGGGACATCACATGAGCAGCATCAATTTGTTGGCAGAACACAAGGATGTCGGGTTGTTGGATAGTAATAGATCATAGATATGTAGGCGGCAAGGTGATGAGAAAACACAATGATCGAGTATGCAACTCCAAGGAGAGGAAGAAGTCGCAACGTGCAAAAGAAGGGCAATACTTGTACTCGGAACGATCATCCGGCCCTTACCTTGGCCTTTGCCAAGCTTGCCCTGTTGGACAGAGACTACGTCGTCGCATGGGCTTTGTAGAACTCGGCTATTGATATGGTGAGTGATTCGGTGCTCACGGGGATTAAGGAAGGCACGTCTCACATAAGGACAGCGCTGATCGCTTGTATGTTCTCTGCAGGGTGGTGTAGTTCACGTGCTGTATACCGAACCTAGAGTACAAGTCATGATGGTCAGTGAAAAGTCAAGAAAGCCCCGCCTTTAGATCTCGGGTCACCTGGCGCTTAGACCGCTATTCCATTCGGCATTGTCAAGCATAGCTAAAGACATCAATATCAGTTGTGTTGCCTGGTTGTTGAATGATGGACCTGGTACCCCATGCAAATGTGCCTGCAATAGGGAGTTTATCCTCGTGAATTGCACGCAGAATCTCCCCAAGATACGTCATGAAATAGTCTGGGCATTATGGGTCAATAGGTATTCGCAACAATCACAGAGTGCCTCGGCTTACTAGTTCTAGTAACATCCTCTGTGATCCGGAACAACTCAGTCCTCTGCGCCTCAAAAGGTTCGACAAAACCAAACTCAGAAATGTACTTTTGATAGTTCAGTTGAAGTCAGACGTTGATGCTAAGATAGCGAACATGAGTTAACGTCGTACCATTTTCTTTGTTGGCCATCGTCTTTGCAACTCGCGCAGAGACTGTCTCAAGAAATTTGGCGTCGCTTGAAGCCAGCTTTCGCTAAGAGGGTCGGGACTTGGACCGGCGGCCCATCCCGCACTCGAGTCAAAAAGCACTGAGGAGTGGCACTCGGGCCACATTGGGTGGGAGGTGTTACGAACGCACGCTGCCAACCCATCAGGTGGTGCTGCTATCCACTGAGTTCGATACGGATCTATAGCAAAGAAGTCCGCCGATCCTATATTGACGTCAGAAGTAAGAACAGAAAGAAACACAGGGAAGCTTGCCTAGTATTTCTTTTTTCTCAGCCGCAGTAAAACGTGGCAGATAGGAAGGCGGGAGTGTATCTGTCATTATCTTTGGCCAATCGCCTGTGGTATAGATCGGATCTGAAAAGACACCAATGCGGAAGGCCGCATGTCGCTCAACTGCTTCAACATCGTCCGTGTTGTTTGCACGCCACGGGATGCCACTAGTGCACAGGTGAGGGTTGCTAATCTACACATTAAGTGACTCCACTTACACATAATCATCGTTCTTGAAAGAAATTTCGCCCTGTATATTCATGCTTCTGAATGCTATTGGGTACTTTAAATATGAGGATACTATCGAAGATTGATATGTACCTTTGACAGCTCTTGCATGGGCCTTCACTACATGGGGGTTGGTCAGCGGAAACAGTTGATCCTGTTGTACGGGATACTTACGAACGTTGTATGCACAGCGATAGGGAGCAGTTGACGAGTTTACCCCTGGAGCTAATGAGACATCTACCCAAATGAGTGAGCTGGTATTACCACGTGTCGAATGAGTCAACGCACTGAAAGGGTACCCGCCAATTTGGCCACAGTAAACCCGGGGTTCGTTGAATGTGTACCTAGTCGAGTCAACTATAGAGAGCTGATAATCAAGAATTGAACGTGATACCATGTTTTCACGCGGCCATTGTAAGCCTTGAAGACTGTCTTCGCATAACTGTTCTTTGTCAGGTACAGCTGTCCTAGTAGGCTTGATGATCAGACTTACTTGACAAAATCATCAACAACTTCAGGGGATGTGAAACCGCCATAATAGGCCTGAATTGCGAGGGGGGTATCCCAATGGACTAATCGCCCAGTTTATCAGTTGGATGATCAAAAACTACGTCAATATTAACACGCACAGAGGGTGACGACAGGTTCAACACCAAATTTGGAGTGATAATCAATGACTTGCGGGGAAATAGGCATCAAATACAGCGTTATTTGGTAAGGTAGAAACCTACGATCAGAATAGTGATTTAATGCAGCTTTATTCACTGGAGATTTTGCTGTTCCGAATGGGAAGATTCTCGCCCAAGAAATGCTATATATATGTGCATATCAAAGGGTGAACGTACTTATTTTGTTGCGAAGAAGCCTACGAAAATGAATGGGCATTGATACCTATTGCGGCGACGCGAGCTACGTCCTCTTTGTACAAATAGTACTGTAAATCGACAATGTCACCTTGGAGTTTGCACTTAGTATCAAGATAGCCAAGAGACATGGCAAAGGCCAAACCGGTTGTGTTATCAACGACACCGCCTGGTTGGCGGCTGTTCCAGTCCCACATCGAAGGGCCTTTCCCCTCATTCTTAACTGCACCTTCGACTTGATAAGCGGCCGTTGCCACACCAAATTTGAAGTTTTTGGGCAGGCGAAGATCCGGCAATATGTTTTTCGGAGCTGGAGAGAACCACGTTGGATACAAGGCAGGAGGAGAAGATGGAACTGCAACCGGAAGCTCTGGAACCCGCGTTGTAGTAAATGGGGGTGCGACTACAGGCCCTACCTAGATCAATAAGTAAGGAAACGTATGATACGATATCAGAAATCGTCAAGCACAATATCCCAGAGCCTGTCAAGTCCTGCAGCAGAGAAATCACGAGGAATAGAACCAACGGGTGGGAAGGACGGGCCAGACGTTGTGGCTGGCACCACTGAGGCTGACGTGAGGGTAGTGGGAAAGCTTGGCGTAGAGCTTATGGAAGTAATGGACGGTTTTGGGGAAGAAGTTGCGAGTCCTGCGACCTGTGCAGATGCATAACCAGACAGGGTTACCAAGTAACATAGGGTTGTTAGAAACATCGCAAGCGTATGGTTGACAACAACTTCATTCTCCCCCCTTTAAATACTAACATCGATGTTTTTGTTTTTAGAAGACAAGAACCATAAGCTTGTGACCATGGTCGCGGCCCGCCCATGTCCAGTGGCACTACCTGGTGTATCCAATGCGATGAATTCGTCGAGTGTTTTAAGAGTGTTTTATGACGACCTCCACTTTTTTCTAGTAATGTACTGGCGCCTAAGTTTTTGGAAAGTTGGAATATGCAAGGGCATTTGATGGTGTAAGAGGAGGGCTTCCAGTCGTTAAATCTGTGTCAGAATTGACATCGATAACAAATGGGTCGATTCAATGTTGGTGCTTGAACAAAAAAATGTTTGGAAATAATTCCTTCGAAGAGACGACCTGCTTAGACTCAGAGTTCGAGGGGTGCTGGAGGGAGAGTATTTAGTGTATGTAATCCATACCCATGAATCCATGCTTCCGAATCATCTCTCCCCGCTACTGTTCGCGCCCAAAGCGTAAGAACAACATATACGCAATAACTACAACGGCGACTTGTGAATGCTACATTTGAACCTCATAGTGGCTCAAGCCGTTCGTTAGTCGTCTCGAAATTAGCTTGAAACACATTTGTCGAGAATACCTATGCTTCTCTACTAGAGTTAACGACATATTGTTCTTGCTTATACTATGACTTGCCAAACTCTGCTGTATGGCTCTGATAAAGGGGTCCTGATTTCTGCACCAGGGCTTCCAGTTGGGCATTTTATGCGAAGGACACTGATATAGCTCACAAGGCCCAGATACGATGTCAAAGGAAATGATCATGACCCAGATATACTCTGTTTAATCGTCGTCTTAGAACCTACGGCCCCACTTAACACGGTAGCATTGAATGTCCCTTGGTAAAGGACAATCCTTGCTTCTGTTCCCATTTGGAACTGCGCGCAGCGCGCTGTCAGAGCCTACGGCTCCCGGACGACTGTCACCCCAGACAACGAGGTCGGTAATTCTGCAATCCGCTGGCCGCCGAGTTCTCTCCACACTAACTCCATCCTGTCTAACGGAGGATTACTCACTTTTGTTCCAGCGTAAGTGATAGTGCATGTGCGCACGGGCAAATCAATCTCCGTGCCAGTGTCAAGTCACCTGTTCGCCTCAACAACATCTTCTCACACACTGGAATATGTAACCTGGCCTTCCGTATCATGTTCTGATTTTGTATTGGTGAGAGCTCTGCCCCACGAATTTCCTTCTCTCAATCAAACCTTGACGCTTGACTTCTGGACCGCCAGCCAGTCGGTGGCTAAGTGGCTGATATGATGATGCTGTATCCAACCATGTCATAGTAAATTTATTTATGATAAAGTTTTCTCCGCATGTGTTGATGTATAAGACCCCACATATATCTATAGTATCAAAGCAACAGCCTTGATTTACTTATGCGCTCAAAGTCATATCACAACCCGACACAAGTCGATCAAGGGTGTATCTGCTTGGTGCTGGTGCTGAGGGCTCATGGGCATATATAGCAGACCTCACTGTCCCTTTCTTTGTTTGAGTTGCATACACTTCAGGCAGCCAGCCCTATTTCCTGGGGAAAAATGTATTAAAGTAATATGTTTTGTAACTACCTATTCAAATTTCCCCAGAAAAAACAAAACAAATTTCTCTGAGCAACTTTTCAGAAATACTTTTCATTTACCGAAAATATTTCCTGTAATAACATCGAATGGAAACATAGAACATGTGACCGGTTCTTGCGTTGT